>LPNX010715666.1:0-18922 GCA_001517045.1 Pseudotsuga menziesii | reverse complement strand
ATAATGGTTAGAATTAAAAAGGCTTTAAACATTAAAAACTAAATATGAAATTTAGGTTTGTTTACTTGGTAATTTATTTCATAATTTAAAAAGGTAAATCCTAAAATCAAAACAATAATATTTTTTGATAACTTTAATAAAAAAACCTTATTAAGAATATTTATAAACTTAGAGACAACTATTTGAGGAGGTGCCTGGCCTACATGTGTCTTGTAGGTTGCTTGAGTGGATTAGGTCCAATTTATGTTGCAAGGATTCACATCACTTCTCATCCAAATAGAGAAAGGTGAGAGTCATTCATCATGGTGCTCTATTCTTTGTACTTGTCTTCTTGGAGTAAGGCACTAGGGTTCATGAGGAAACCCTAGAAAATGTTATGAAATCTAGAGAGAATGTCATTGTTGGGAGGTTTCTCTTGTGAGATATTAGGTTTTTTTCTTGTGAAAGACTAGATGTTGGATGATGATGATTATAATATAGAAGTGCTCATTCTTCGTCACTCGTCCTAGAGAGGCGACCTTGTGGAGCACAAGTCTTTTTATCTTGTTCATCATCACTGTGATTTAGTCTTTTTATCTTGTTTTGGAGCAATTTTACTTCATCATCATTGTAAAAATATTGAGTGACTTGTGCAGAAACTAGAGAAGAGGATTGTTTTTTTTTTGTAAGCTGCATAGTTCTTTTAAAATACATAGGCAAAATTTACAAAAGTCGTCCTGGCAAAAAATGAGGGCCATCTACAGAGACTCAGGGACTGAGATAGATACATCATTACGAATGTTGAAGTTCAAATATAAGTACAAAGAGACTTAGACAGAGTCTTGGACATAGTTTCCAGACACGGACATAGATAAAAGACATAGATGCAGAGTTCAAAATTAAAGAAAGCCATGGTTAGGCTTGACAAAAAACATGTAAAACAAAAAGCTCGAATGAAAGGTCCATTATGCTGCTAGAAAGCATGAACCTTAGGCCTGTGGAACATCTTCAATGATGGGGCAAGCCCATCATTCTTCCTGCGACTTGGTGGGCGACTTGGTGGTGGCTTTCGAAGCCGTTTGCACTGGTTGTTGTTGCTAATCAGGCATCGGGATGAACAATTTCCACAAGTGCTTGAAGAAAGGCTCAATTGTCGAGGGGATGGAGAATAGCAGAGCCTGAGCAGCCATTTTTGTGCACCCGGTCATGCTCCCACTGCCACCTCCCCCACCACTGGTGAGAACAAAACCCCTGGTAGCACTTCCACTATGACCACCTCCCTAATCACAGCCACCACCATTCAGACTTCCATGGCCAAAAATTCCTATGGTGTCCTTCCAAGAAAATGAGTTATCCATGGATGTGAGTTGAGCATCTATCTCAATGATTCTAGTTTTCACAGCAAGGATGGAGTCGCAGGAGTCGCGGGCACCGGACCAAATTGCATAACATGTTTTTCATGAGCCAGTAATGGTTTATTCGGCTACCATCCTAGACGGTTTATAGCTTTTGGTCCAGGACACAACCTTCCCAAGATTCCACAAGGATGTAAACCCGAGAAGAGATGTGGGGTTGATAATCGGCCGCAACTTGGAGGCTGCAACCACATTGGGATTTTCCTCTACGTAAGCTTGCCCTTCTTGGTGTACCTCGTTGGCATGACATGGCGACCCATCTGCACCTCCACGTTCTAAACTTAATAGATTGAGAGATGCTGAAGAAAATAAACTAGAGAGCCACCAGTCACCCAGAGAGTCCGACTATGTGCAGAGCTGAGCAGAGACCACACAAAATGTCGAAATGAATTTCCATGGCATTCATATCCGCCTTCCTCCCTGCCATGGTACTCACGTGCAATGAATTCTATAGCAAATCCATGAAGGCTAAGAGGTAAACAGGTTGTCTCCAACCTATGTCGCAGGTGCCAAAGAGACAGACCGAGCTTCTCCCATGCACGATGGACATTGAAGGTTTTGGAGGCGTGTGGAATCAAGGTTAATGGACGGGCCGGGATTTTGTTGGTCACCATGTGACAGGTGTAGATGCTGAGGCGGGATGTGTCGCCATTCCTCACATTGGTCACCTGCATCCAGGATAGAGAAGAGGAATGTTAACCTACAAGATATTGTAAATTTGTATCACACATGGATCTTTTATTTTTTAATTTATATGTTTTTCCATCATATGCATCTAAAACTATGCATAAATTATGTTATTCACTTTAGAAACTATTCATGTAATATGTTCTTATGAGGTACAAATTGAGCATTTCCTTGAAAGTGACCATGTCATATGTAATATGTTATGTTTCCACTCCCAAAATCGGGATTTGTACCTTTTTCCCCTCTGTTTCCCAATAGTCCTCCATCGGCACCCAACCAGACCTTTTAGATTCATAGTACATCTATGTTTTGTATAAAAATAAAGTCATTTTATGCAACTGGTATTCACTACGTGCCTCAATTTGTTAATATGAAGTTATCATAAACTCTTTATTTGTTTGTATATCCACAGTACTGATAATATCTTATTTTATAGGTTTGGATAAACTTAGATTACATACCCTAATAACATCTTACTGCAAGATTTAGCTAAAATTTACTTCGCACATCTTAATAATATTTTATTTTAAATATTCATCTAAATTTATCTTGCATGCCCTACTAAGATATCATTTTAATGTTTTAGCTGAAATTTTACCTTGCATACCCTAATTACATCTTTATATTTAAGGATTTGGTTAATTTTTAGCTTTCATGCCTTAATATGTTCATATTTTAAAGATTTAGGTAATAATATAGCCTATAGATCCTAATAACATCCCATTTTAAAGATTTGGTTAAATTTACCATACACACTCTAATAAGATAGTATTTTAAAAACTTAGCTAAAATTTTAGGTTGCATATCCTAATAACATCTTATTTAATGAAATTAAATTGTCTGTGTGCTTCGGTTCATATTTGTTTTGTGCTCAATACTGATATAATATCCATTCATGGCCTCCCCAAGGATGCAAAGGTGGGTCCCCCTCCCAATCCACTCCTTTGAAGAAGTTTGTTGCAGACTTATAAAAGGTGGCAAGGGTTTCACATTTAAACTAGTCAAGGTTTGTGAAAATATGGAAAACTGCCAAAACTCAAAGTTTATGTGGATGCTCCAAAGAAGAGAGTTTTACTCTATCTTGGGCAAGTACTATTGGAAAAATTTTAAAACTTTACAAGGGTCTGATCCAACACAAAAACCATGGACGGTACCATCTAGAAGTAGTGGACTCCCCATCTCAAAGTTGTATTCCACTTCTATTTCGGTGGAAGAGGTTAGTTTTCCTTTCATTTTCAGCTAAACAACAACCAAAACTATGTATTTCACAATGGACCATGGTTTATGAGCTTCTGTGGCATTTATCTTAGTAGTTGGTCTCTGTATTTTGATCCAAAAGAGGAAGTCCAACAAATATCACCATTTAGGTCCACCTCCCTCACCTTCCTCTCATCACCTCGGACCTCAGAACCTTGGAGGCAACTGCAAACTCTATAGGGAAATGTTTTCACAGAGCCGATACTAATGCTAGTATGTATGTTAGTTCCTGTATTTCGGTTCAAGGGCTTCTAGAAGCAATTGTGTTGTAGGTAGATAACAAGGCCCATATTTAGAAGTTATATTATGATCATATTCCATTTAAATGTATGGGTTTCCATGAATATGGGTATTTTGCAAAAGACTTCTCACTGAATATGGAAGATTTGCAAAAGATTTCCCACTATGGTGGTAAACAGAGTATGGTCGATAGAAATAAGGATTAAAACACTTTAGAGTTGTTCCAATCAAGTCAGTGAAATTCCCTTATCAATATTAGATTAATGCTATGGATGCAACATTGGATTTAGTTTTATCAATTAAACAAGGTTTTCCATGTATGTCTTTGGCCCACGTTTTTGTGTTATATGCATTTTTCTTTCCATCTAGAATACACATTTTCATTGTTTGACAAGTCATAATGATTGATAATATTTTGTAGGACAACACATAATCAGAACATTGCCATGAACATTATGCAAGCATTCCATATTGAATTAATTTTAGGATTTAGAGATGACTTGACCATTATTCTTAATGGTTTGTTGTTTGTATTTCTCCTATCACAAGCTTTCTATATAGAAGAAACATTTTATTGTTTTCCATTTCTCATTGATTTAGATGAGACCAAGACCTCAAATTTCTCTAAATTCCTTAATGAGACGTTTGTGAGATGATGATTTAGGTTGATTATGGTATTCCTCTAGCATTGCTTCATGAACTATTCTTTCAATTTTTTTTAGTTTATTCTCCTTTATTACGTTGTTAGGATGATAATATGTTTATATATTTATTTTATGTAGTAATTTTGTGATCAACACCATTTCAGATACAAAACAAACAACTTTGGAAGTGAGTGTATGGATGGAAGTATGCAAACATAATCTAGGTTTTTGCAAGGTTTAGAAGGTCCACTAATATTCTAGAATACAAACTAATTTTTGAAAGGAGGGTATCTTTAGTCATGATTGTTGTCTCCTTGAGGCTATTTAGTGCAGTGAAAGTTGGAATTTAACATTGAACACTCGTGAAAGAGAAGAGATGTATAATTACATATTAATTGAGTTAATTGATATAGTTTGCTAGCATCTTTCCATTGTGGTTTAATTACTTACTCTACATGGCCATCCCTAACTACCAATACTAAATTTTATTCATTAACTTGATTGCTCAGTAACACTCATGATATTTATTACACATTAATACATAATATATCATTGATCCTAATATATTATTGAGCGTCACTTATTCTAGCACCTCATCTTAATACGAAATACAATTTTTTTAACTCCCCTCAATATAAAATCCATAGTAACTAAGAATAATTACAAAAGCTGAAGGGAATTCTTGTTCAGTACTCAATAATGCAACACTTCTCTCGTTCTTAATATCTAAACACTACATTATGTTGTATGATGCAGGCTGTGTTTGTAAAGAAATGTATGCAATGTCATATCAACCAAGTTTTGCATTGGGACATCAAAGGTAATTTCTTAATTTTATCAATATTTTTTCTTGGCTTTCTTTCGTTATGAGGTATGATTATTGAAACAAGTGTTTAAACATGGTATTTTATGCTTTAAATGTGATATTATCTACCAATTGATAATAATGGGATTCTAAAGATTATGGATTTTTTCATGACAAGATCTTTCTGTAGTGTCCAAAATGGAAACCCGACCAATAGAGTAATCACATTGCGATATAGGTAAGTAAAATATGACCTATTTTATGATCACAGACAATTTTTTCTATATTATGAATGCTTCCTTGTTTACAATGAAAAATCTAGATGGAACTTCTTTAGGGTGTTGATTTTGTGTTCTAATGTTATGTGTCTCCCCTTGGAACTTCCATTTTTGGATTTTTTGTTTCTTTATGTTAGAAATAGTAAGCTCACTGCCATCGAGTATTCCTCTGACATGGAAGGTTTTGCATTCATATTTAAATGGACATTGTTCATAGTCCTTAGGTAGTTATACCCATTTCCAACTTCTGCACAATGACTATAGAGTAGAGTCCTATGCCCTGTCATGATTGTAGTTTGTTAAGTATATTTGATTCTATTCCTTCTCATAGTGTTTCAAATCATGCTTGGTTTTCCAAAGAAAAAGATAAAAAGACAACCTCATCCTATAATCTATGGCCCTGCGAATATGCTTATATCCAATGCTATTGGGGATCATGTAGATATCCCTACCCAAGCACTGCAACATCGCCCTAGGAAGGCAATAAACATTATGAATTGGAATCACAATATATCCTAACCATTTGTCCTTGTGGATACTCATCAGCTTGATGGAAGAAGGAACTTTTCTCATCCCATGGTGGATAGGATCCATATGAAGCACCAAATATTGGGTTGATCATCCTCTTTTGATTCTCCTTATTGCTCCACTTATACATGGATCTAGGATGATCATGCTTATCTACTATATCCTTGAAATCCATACTAGGATAATTGTTGTTGATAGGTCTCATATAGTGGTACACTTACGATTGCTAGGGAATAGTGATTTTTGCAATCCTATTAACCCAATTTCTTGAGTTTTGTTCAAAATTCCTAGAAAAGGTTTATGGATTTCATAACCTTCTTGATCATATATTGTGAAATTATACAATATATCATCCTTTGCTTACCATTAGATACTCAAAGTTGTGTATTGATCATTTTTACCATTAGAGTACTCTGTAAGTTAGGTTCCCAAATTCTTAATGGGTTCTAGCTCAATGGAAGAGCACCTTCCTTACAAGAAGGAGGTTGGTGGTTCAATTCCTCCATGCCCTAATGATATTATAATATTGGTTAAAAACATATAAATTAGTAACCAAAAAATAAGAATTAAGTGACCAAACAAAATGACCAAAATTCGTATAAAAAATTACTAAAAATGACTAAATTAGTGACCAAAAAATTAGAGATGAGAAACTAGGAAGTAAAAAGGATGCAACATGTGGCACTAATGACAAAGCCAAGCATGGCATTTATTTGGTAGCAAAATAAGACGCAAAACTAGGCATTAAAAAGGATGCAACACGTGGCGCTAATGATGAAGCCGAACATGGAGTTGATATGGTAGAAAAATAAGATGTTACTTTGGATGCAAAACATGGTGCCACATTGGAAGAAAAATATGACATCATTTTGGTAGAAAAACATGATGCAAAAAAAGAAGCAAGAATTGGTGCAAATTTGGAAGAAAAAAGTGGCACATATTTGGAAGTAAAACATGGTGCAAAATGGGATGCTAAAGTGGTAGCAAAAATGGATGCAATGTTGGATTCTTATTTGGATGCTAACATGGTGCTATTAAGGATGCAAATATGGCACTAAATGGGATGTCATTTAAGAAGAAAAAGTAGACACTCGCTAGGAAGCAAAATATGACATTATTTAGGAAGCAATCCTCGACGTTGTTTAGGAAGAAAAGTTGGATGCTATTCTGGAAGCAAAAAAATAGACGCTATTATGGATGTCATAAAGGATGCTATCTAGGAAGAGAAAAAAGATGTTTTTTGAGACGCTTTAAGTTTTGTCCATGACACGTCCCATTTAGTTTTTAGTTTTACCACTCAATGTAAAAAAAATTTACACTAAAAAGGGACGCTAAATGGGATTCTAATTCCATGATGTGTTGTAGTGACTCCTACAAGAGTGAAGCAAATGAAACACATCCAACCTTCAATTTTTCCATCACCTCCTGTAAGGCTGCTTCAACTTTCTTTCTTTTCTCAGTCTCAATATCAATCATTCTTTCTAGTTCATAAACTACAAGATCACACATATGGAAGTTATATAAGATGATGCAAAGTCACGCTTGATGCATAAAGTGAATTCCAAAATCTTCTAAATAATAATCTGTTATCTCCATTATATGCTAGTCTTATCTATGAAAAGCGGATCAATATGCTAAAGCTACTGAATCAGGATGCAATTTCATATAATGTGAAGTGGGTCCTTTCTATAGGACTAAACTTTTCATCAAGTACACTATGCAAACTCATTTTACACCACTGCAACTAGAAAAAGTGCGACAATAGATCTTTATTTCTCAGGAAAATTTTTTATCCAAGTTCGGTTCACTACTCAGTAAATATAGACACTCATATGCTACACATGCTAAAAGTAGAAATAGTTTGCATTTTATGTGAGGGTTGTCATTAATCTAAGACTTAATACTTTCATCAAGATGATACAAGTTAGGTACAGATACTCATTTTTCCATGCATTATGTTGAATCTGTATTTAGTAGTACTAAAATATCATCCCTACCCACATTACTAACTACCTAGTTTGGCATCAAGCTCTAGGTTATTGACAAGTTTGCCTCTTCAAAATTACTTTGGATCAACTGAGTATTTCCCGCTGCGACCAAGCCTGAATCAACAACATGGGTCTTCATTGAAATCCAGTTGAAGACTATTAGGAAAGGGTCGAATTCTAAGGGGAAAAGATGTATACTCTCATAGTCATGGGATGGAAAGTACTTTCTAAAGTTTTTGGACACTATAATTATGCCTTGAGGACAAAATCTGCTCAAACTTTGTAACTCAAATTTCAAAATGGGATTTATTGGAAGGGTGAAATACTGATTTTTATCTATTACTAATTCTCGTCGAACAATTACATAAAGCATGAAACATGGTTTTTTCCAGAGTGTGGACTTGTGAAGACATTCTGCAGGGTAACAAAAGGTTGAATGCTTGCAATTCTACATGTGTATCAAAAGGAAAGAATTCTTCATAGTGATCATGGACAGGAAAAGGCAATGTGTAAGTTCGCTTACCCTTTTGGAATTTCGCTCAGGGATATCCTTTGCATCTTTTCATGTTGCTGGTTCAACAAGAAATCTAGCTCGCATAAAATCGATAGTATTTGATGCGATATCCTCATAAAATGCTCAATGAGGCCTACACAATAGAAATTCCTTCATTTCAGACCAGCCAATCCCAAAGTTCAAATATCATAATGGAAATCCTGAAGAAATAGATTGAGAATGTAATGCGGTTGACCATTTGCACTAATCCATTGGAGCACAAAAATGAAAATCCTCAACAACCATAAATAGGAGAATTAATGAGACCCAAAAATTTAAAACATACAAAACAAGGGTAATGATGTGCAGAAATTTGAAAAGAAAAGATGGTCAGAAGGTATGCACTATCCAAAAATTGAAAGCTAAATAAACATTGGGCAAATCCCAAACTATGCAAACACTACTGATATTCTAGAGTTTCAAAAAATAAAGATATAAAGACAAAGGGCTTGATCAAACTCAAATCAGTCAGAAGCTAAAATTTCAAAAATGGGTAAAACATTATTGCCTTTCTTCGGTATGTGGGCTACCAATTTCTTCAGAAGACTGGTTGCAGTTGCTAGGAAGCTCATCCTTAGTAACCCCATTTCTCGATGGCTTATCATTATGATTCGAGTCCTCCATTTCACCAAACTTCAACCTAAAAACATCCTCTACTCCTCAGCTCCACAAACCCAAAGAATATAAACACGCACTTAACCATATCACAACAATTCCGATGAAGTTCGAAGGCAGTACACTAAGAGCATTGAGTGAGCTGGAAGGAATTTACTAGGATTAAATTTTAATGAGTGTTCATTAACTATTTTCATCTACCCATGATTAAATCCCATTAAAATAAAGTTCCATATTTGAACGAGAATAATAATTTTCTGTTAGAGAAGTCAGAGCATGTTCATGAAAAGAGGCTAATAAAATCCAAGAAGACCTATTTATGAAGCTCCCAGTCCACCAACCCATAAGACATACATAATAACACACCAGGCTAGACATATCATCAATGTAATTGTCTTGTAGACCCCATATAATTTAATTCCTTCTGGATCGAACCCCTTAACCTCCCCTCATGACCCTCGTTCAGCTGAGCTGTCAGCATGGGGAAAGCAAGGAACCAAAACAGTAAGAAAAACCAAAAATACTAGCTTTTCACCATTGTTTCTATGAATTCTTCATCGCCACAATTTCCTTGTGCAGAGTATATTTAGGGTCTATAACCCTTTTTACTAGAGCTAGGTAACTTTCATAAATTGTTTTTATTCAATTTTAAATTGATAAAATTCATAGAATATAAACTATTTAAAATAAGTGGGTATTGTGCCGTGTAAATGCGGAATTGGGTTCCATAGTTCTCCAGAGATCAATTAAAAGCGTGCACACAAAAAGACTAACCTACAATGTTGAAGGCCCTGGTAACAAATATCAGTCTTCCCTTGGAACGGTTGCCTTCGCTAATCCTCTGCAGCAAATTCTTTACCTCCTGTTGCATGTAAACAATGATGTCTTCGCTAATGTTGAGCAGTTCCAATGTTTGGTGGCTATATACCTTGAGCCATAGGCCGAAACTGTTGGCTACTTGGAGGCATATATTGTTGACCTATCTGTTGTGGTATTCAAGATCTAAATTGCATTCACTCATAAATTTTCTTTGTCAAAATGTCTCATTAAATAGAAAGTGCATGCAAATTATGTCCAATCCAACACCAATCACTATGGCACATATATAATGGAAAAAACATCAACAGGATATGGAACATACTTGCATTGATAGAGGAGGTCCAAAGTTTTGAGGTATTGAAGACACCATGCCACTAAAGGATTTTCCCAGCTAGACTGCTTTGTCTTCTTGTTGAAATAATATCTACACAACATCAAAAGATTGCAATTCACTCAAAAGTGGCATGGCCTTCAGGTATTGTAAAACCTAGATTTAGTAGGTACTTGAATGTACAAATAAAATCTCTTCCTAACACAATCAAGTTCACAAAGCTTCCAAAGTATTAGTTACAAAGGTTTTGTTACATAAACTAAATTATATTACTACTTATATTATTTATGTTCAATATATCGGCTGAAATACATGTAAGAAATGAGCAGTACCACAAGATCATAATTGTATGTATCCCTCATCCTGCTACTCATTATATCAACCCTTTTCTGTGAATTTTAACTTAAAAATGGCACATAAAAAGAAATGTTACACATTTGAATTACCATTTCTCATTACCTTCTTCCATCATTGGTCATATTTTCTTTCCAATCCGAAGAACTTTGTAAGTTAGAATTACCAGTTTGTACAACAACTCCCTTTGATATATAGAAGAAATGTCAAGTTGGTTTCAACGGTCAACCACTAAGATGACTACAAAACCCAATTGATTTGAAAAATGTCTACAATAAGGAAATTTAATATGTTTAAAAATCTTATAGGAGCTAAAGCAAAACCCACAATAGATTGTTGCTCTGTCTCCATCCCTTACGATGCAAAAACATTATTTTGATTTGCAAGTCCCCATTGTTGAGTTCCAAAATGCACCACTGGCATGTGTTGAGGCTGAGAAACATCTTGATATTATGGATTAACACTGTATGAATTTTGTGACTCACCATATGTAGATGGAGCAAAATGGAGGAGAGAAAATAAGAGTGTCCAGAGAAAATATAAAAAAAGGTGCTTTACATGCTATAATAAAATTATAAACTTATACAAATAAAAATAGATAGTACCGTATAAGATGATGATGGTGGTAATCCCATTCCACCTAAACCAGGTGGAGGCGCCATACTAAGAGGTTGTGAAGATTGTTGAGGTTGCTGAGATGGAGGAGCCCCACTTGTCATTGGCCTTGGTTGCTGAAGATATGTCATAGAAGGAGCCTGAGATAAAGGTGCAATCTGTTGTTGTTTCCTGAGATGTGGAGGAAAATGTTGCATTTGTGGAGAATACTAAATAGGCTGTGGTTGAACAAATGGAGCAGTTCCAATTTTTGGTGGTTGTATACCTTCTGCCATATGCCGAAACTGTTGGCTACTTGGAGGCATAAATTGTTGACCTATCTCATTAAATATAAATTGCATGCAAATTTCCAAACCAACACCAATCACTATGGAACATATATAATGTGAAAAAAAACATCATCAGGCTATGGAACATATTTGCATTGGCATAGGAGATCCAAAGTTTTGAGGTCCTGAAGACACCATGCCAGGTGGACAAGTGGCTACAAATACAATTAGAAAAGTAAAAAATAAGAATTCAGAAGTCATGATATCCATAGAACCAAAATAAGAATTCACATCCTTCTCCTCTTCATGATTTCAAATTAGCAGTGTGGCTAATTTCAAATTTTCATTTTTAGGGTTTGGAATTCAAAGGTAAAAAAATCAGCAAATAAATTAAATATTTGAGGAGTAGTAGAAACCATTTCTTTTGGGGAAAAAAAATACCAAGCAAATGAAAGTAATATCACCTCATGAAAATTGGGGAAAAACCCTCCTATTCCACCTCATATGATACTCAACCCTCAGACCATCATAGAGGCAAGGATCGGATTATAACCCTGGTGGTGATTAACTTCAATCCAACAAAGATGAGATCTATCAAATCCAACAGTGGGCATGTCTGCATTTACAGAGAAATTCCATAGCACTAAACCCTCATGTAAAATAAATTACACAGGCCCAATGATTGAAAGGGCTCACTCCATCCATGTTCATGATATTAATGCACTAACATGGATTTCCATGGATGATCAAGATGTACTATAATAATTTCAAGGTGATACTAAGCACAATTAATCTAAGAATGAAATCTTCTATGCCTGATATGGTACTAAAAGGGGAGTTTATGGTGTTATTGTTCCTCAAATCAACCATGAATAGGTTTAATTTTCTTGTTGGTTGATCAATTACATAATCATGTGCAAGTACACTGAAAATGAATGCACCCTCAATACAATATGTATGTGTGAGTTGTATAGAAGACAAGGAGGCAGAAAGGAGAAGCTTGAGAAAGCTAAGAAATCTGGGAAATTGAAAATCATGAAACATCGAGTTCCCATATAGATATATGAAGCTAATTGGAAAATTGAAGAAAAGGAAGATTTTATGGGGCTGGATCAGTGTTGGCATGAAGAGGCCAACCCAACTGTGGAAACAAATGAGGTATCTCCAAGTTGTAGAGGTCTTCCTCTAGTTCGTAGGCCACAATAGGAGCTAAGAGGATGTCAAACCAAGAATAAAATGAAAAAACTTAAATATGCTAGTGCAACCCCAACTCGGGGTATATTCCTAGAAGAAATTTCAAAATAAATAAACTATGGAGAAAAAACATACTGAAGAACCTTTAGATGCAATTTTGAGACCGTTGGGAAGGGTTGTGATGATGGTCTTTGTTGACTAGAATTTTAGGTGGGAGAATCACATCTGGCAAGGGAGAATCCAGGAATGGAGAGATTTAGATTTGTTTCCTGTAATCCATGAGAACAGTCCTCCAGGAGACGGCCAGGAGAATGGACCTTGTGTGATGAGCCCCCATGTTATGCAACCACTATTGAATACACTTCAGCCTCAATAGCGAGTGATAAAATGATTGAACCCTATTTCCCACCCACTATAAGAAGAATAGGAGAGGAGTATCATGGGTGCCAATGTCGAGATCAAAAGCCGAGACAAAGGAACGTGTTGGAGAAGAGAAAGCCAATACAGATTCGGTTCACTATGCAATTGTTTGAGAAATTCATGGAGACACGAAGCATCTGTTCAAAAACTACTTCACACCAAAGCCTTCAATTGTTTCCCACAATGATACCAAAATACCCTCTTTTCCACTAGTTTTGTTATATTGCATTTAGTTTTTCTACTATATTTTTTGTTTTGTTTTGTTTTGTTTTGTATATCCTAACTAGTATATAGCTATATATTATATTTTTATTTTTGTACTATTATATTTTATACAACTTATATATTATAATTACAATTATTTTGTATGTATTATAATAATATAAGATATTTAATATAATGTATATATTATAACTTATTAGTATAATTTTTTTAGAGGTAATTTTTATATTTACAATAGTGTCCATGGAGGGGTTTTAACATGTCTCACCTCATTGCTTGTTATTAAACCATGCTCTTGTCAATATAATATATATTTTAATATTATAATTTTTTTATATGCAACTAAGTCGGAGTTGAAAAACTAGTGTAATTTGGTCTATGTTCATTTAATGATACATTTAAATATATTTAAGGGCATGTTTGGACCCTCATTCGATGGCTTTTGTGGCTTCGACGCCCTTGCAACACAAGAGGGTTCCATCTTTTACTCCCAAATGGAAAGGGATAAGAATATCCTCAATGACCGGAGGTGGATTGACATTTGGAAGATGACCCATTCTTGATGATCGTCGACACATCATCAATTTGGTGTCTTGCTAGGACGTCGTCATGATCAATAACACTAATTTGGTGTTAATTGTTAAGCTGCGACACTAGTGTATTAATATTTCTTGATTATAATAGCTAAATCAGTGTCAATAGATGAGCTATGCCACATGAGGGGTCTACAATTTACTAAATTCTAACACTACAGATGGCTTCAGAGACCCCTTTAATTCTAACACTGCAGATGGATTCAGAGACCCCTTTAAAGGGGTCTTTGAAGCCATCTACATTGTTAGAATTTAGTAAAATGTACAAATTCATTGTCAGATTTGTAATTTTTTCCATTGTCGGAGTAACACAACTAAAAATGGCCAAATAAATGACCAATTGTAATCTGGTCATTTGTAGTCTAGATATCCCATGATCAAATTTGGTCATTCATCTTAGTTGTTTTTAGTTGGTTTTTATCCCGTGACAAAAAAAATGGTCATTTTTCTTGGTTGTTTTTAGTTATCTCACTTAGAATTGTCAATTTTGGTCATTTATCCCTTTAAAAAAACTGTGGTGACCAAAATTTTTGGTCTCATGGTACATAATCTCTCATTTTCTACTAGTGCAAGAAAGTTTGAAGATCGGTTGTATATCTAGTTGTCTATGTGAATGATTTGCTTATCACAGGAAATAATGATGATTATATCACCTCTATTAAAAGAGAGTTGAAAAAGGTTTTTGATATGACAGATTTGAGATTATTACATTACTATTTAGGAATTGAAGTAGATCAAAAACCAAATCACATTCTTATTTCTCAGAAAAAATATGTTGGAGAGTTATTATACAAATTTGGTATGTAGGATTCAAATCATGTTTCTACACCAATGGAGTAGAATCTAAAGCTTACTTCAAATGAAGGTAGCACATTTGAAGATCCAACAAAGTACAGACAACTTGTTGGAAGTTTAATTTATCTTACTACTACTTGTCCTGACATAAATTTTGTTATAGGAATACTTTCCAGGTTTATGCATCATCCCTGTGAAGGTCATTGGAATGCAGCAAAGCAGGTGCTCAAATATTTAAAAGGTACTCAATCTTATGGCATCAAATATTATAAAGTTTCAGACTTCCATCTTACTAGTTATTCATATTCTTATTTTGATGGAGATAAAGAGCATGGGGTCACTACTTCATGTTATTTGATGAACCTTGGATCATCAACTATCACATGGAGATCTCGAAAGCAATTTGTTCCTATTGATTCTACAACTGAAGCTGAATATGGTGCATCAACTCAAGCCACAAAAGAAATCAGTTGGCTTCGTAAAATACTTGAAGACTTGTAGGAGAAACAAATGACTTCAACGACTCTCTTTGTTGACAACTCTTCTGCAATTCAATTGGCCAAGAATCCAAAATTCTATGATCGAACCAAACATATCAACTCCAAATATCACTTGATTCGACACCATGTTGTGGCCAAAAGCATTCATCTAACGCATTGTTCTACTTCAAAGCAAATTGCAGATATATTTACTAAAGCAATGGGTCGTGAAAAGTTTGAAAATTTTAGAATGTAGCTTGGCATGTCAGATGTCCCTTCGAATTAAGGGAGGAATGTTCAACAATCCTTCAATATTTCATTGTAAATAATATTTCAATTATTAGTTAGTAAATTCTATGTATAATCTCATTATCTAACTGTAGATAACGATTTTGAATTCCTTTATATGTAATACTCATCAACGTAATAAGATATTTATTGCTGAGGTTCTTCACGCCCTGTGTCAAGGATATCATATCAGTATTTGAAGCAGCGTGAAGCCAAGTTCCATGAATGGGATTAGTTCAAGTGCAGCAGGTGCATTCTAGAGTCTATGAATGTGGAATTTGAACATTTACATGACAAAGCATTGGAGTAATCCATTATTCTTCAACATCGTTGCCATGAGGATCTTCCTGCATCTTCAGTGTTTGCAAGGATTTGATTTTTGTTAAGTGAGCTGAGCTTATCAGGAGCTTTCCCAAATTGAATACATAAGATAACTCGATTCGTATGTCATATGTGTTTGCATAGTTCAAGGAACATAGTCGGACAAGATATTGCTACTATAACTCGTTCCTCAAAAAAACTTATTTTTCTTTTCTTTATTCCATTTTCAAAAAATTTATACTCTGTTTATACGATTAAATTTAGTAGTTCAATTTTTTTCATGAAGCAGGGTCATACAAGGTGTAAAATTTTGTAAGATTATATTTTCACGTCTCTTAACAAGAGAGGCCTACCCATTAAAATATGTGGTGGATTTATCATGGTCTTTCATAATCGGTGAGTGCAATTCCTCAAAACGTTTCAAGATTTTCATATCTTGATAGGATGTAACTGCATGAAGATTAAAACAAACTCATGATTGAAGGGTTTTATACAATGGGCAAAGTTTTTGTGAGAATTAAAATTTGACAGGGAAATAAAGGGGAGAGTTATAAAAATTCTAAATTTCATATGCCTTTTAAACCCATTTTAAAAATATATAAATTCTATATTAAATCGTCCCCATTATGGTAGTATAATACCATATAATTCATTATACCATGTGCGTGGATTTCTCTCAAAGAGTTTGTTTAATGTTAGAGATGTAGAAAAATGATATGATGATAGATTTTGATACATTTTGGATTAACTTCACATTTGACATAAACTCGGCTTTCATTTTGAATCTGGGTTTTATTAAAAAATTGTTTATTTCGTTTATTACGAAAGTATAAAAAATTGTTTATTTTGTTTATTAAAAAAATATTGTAAAAAAGACTTTTACTTCAAGTATTTTTTTCCTTTTTCTTTTAACCTCAAATTTTACATATTTTGTGGAAGATTTATTTTAATGATAAATAATATACCTTATTTAGATTCATGAAATTAATATTTAAGAATTTATGATTTTTTTTATTAATCCAATCTATATTAATTTTTTTTAATAAAAAAAATTTAATTTAAAAATTCTTAGTTTAATAATATTACATTTGATATTTTGTTTTTTGTTTTTTTAGTCTTTTACTTTAGATTACAAAATAAATTTATGATAAGCATTCATATTGTAAAGATCCTAGATTTCTATTTACATTTATCTATAATTAAATAAAACCAATTACACATTAAAGTCAAAATAACTTGAAGTTAAGAAGAATTTTGTAACAAACCCAAAATCCTCAAGTAATTTTAGGGAAATGGGGTAAATTTTTCTTTTTTCTTTTTAGGATAATAGGTAAATCAATCAATTAGTTCCAATGCTCATTGAATCAATATATTCAAGTTAAAATATCATGTTGTTAACAAGGTAATAATACAAGTGCTTTTTTTAAAGGACTATACTAAAAACCCATTAGGTTAAAACGGATCATTTGCATGACATAAGAAAAAAACCCATTAGGTTAAAACCATTCATTTACTCCTGTGTTATAAAGTGATATATAGTCTATTTTTAACTACCTAAGAAAAATGTGGAGTAAGACTACTCTTTAAATACAATAGTTTTTTTCACTAACATAATATCTTTGACTTTGTGTAGAGATTCCTCTAAAATGTAACATAATTAAATTGACCTTCATATAATCATGCTATATGAATTCAATCACAGTTAAGATAATAAGTCATTACCCTTAAACTATCTATTTATAAAGTAGTTGGGGTCTATTTTATCTTCCTTAATATGGTTATTTCCCATCATACTTAGTCATTGGTGTAAGGTCATCAATGGTTCAGGGTCACCAACGGTTCCACCAACAATGGCCATGGTTTCATAAATAGAGCTCATGTGGTTCCACCAACAATGTGTATGGATCCATTAACTTTGTTGGAGACTCAACCACCAAGCGTGCAAGATTAAGCCACCAAATATGTTCATTGTCTCATCAACACATTTAATATCCCATTGTTAATAAAATTGTCCCACTGTTGCATCTATTTCATTTTACACTTAACTTTGTTGTATAATTTGATATTTTTAAATAAATGTACTTGCATTTTGGATTGGCATTAAGCACACCAAGATTGTTCAAGGTTGCTTAATTGCATATGGTTTTGTATGGCTCATACATGGTTCCACTTGCATTGTTCCCAATTCTATCGAAATTGTCCAAGGGACTCCTCTCTGCGTAGCATGTAACTGCTAAATTCTACAAAGGTTTGCATACTTCCATTTTGAACAAACTGCTTCAAATAAAAATCTATTTGATTTTGTTTATGTAAATTATCTTACAACATTCATCTTTATGGCCAGAGATATTTTTACATAAAAAAAAATCAATTATGTAAATGGATGAAAGAAGAAGATATTCTTGGGAATGGAGTCAAAATCATGAGTTTTAAATATAAACATGGGTATACAATACAATTTTTTCCACAGAAGCGGGATAACTATTCTTTCACAGTCAAGTTCTTCATTACTGGTGATAAAAGAAGAAAGATGAACAATCCATTAATATGGGCACCAAATAAAGATAAATCTAATATGAACTTTAGAGGAAATAGGTTTGTGAATACTTGAAACTGAAACAAATCATATGAGTGTGGATTTTAATTCAACACAATCTCATTCAAGCATGAAGAGATAACACAATGGAAATAGATAAAAAGAATACCATTCATAGGAGAAAAGGAAATACAGACTGTAAAACAACAACACGGGAATCTATTCTTTGAAAATCTCTTGCTTGGCTCTACAAAATTACATTAACTTGAAAATGCTTAGTTACAAAATGCTTTTCACTCTCACGGGTTCCAATCCAAATTACATTGAAAAACATGCTTTTATACATCAAAAATCTCCTCAAGTTGATACTGTTGGGCACTGTTTTTGACCCTTTTTGCCTCTTATATAACCCTCATTTCCTTCATAAAACCTCCATTTTTTACTAAGAGCTTTAAAGTCCATCTATAAACTATGGTTAAAAAGGTATTATGTCATTTACTTATTAATAAATTGAGTTTTGTAATTTTTTAGGCATTTTAACTAGGATTTTTACTTAGACTACGGGATGTACTAACTTCCCGCATTTCCTCCAAGTTTGAGTAATTACAGGACAGCTAGGAGGGAAACAGAAGATCAAGAATGGATCCTTAATGTCCACAGATGGATGAAGATCTAACAATCAGATGAAGTGGCCTGT
>LPNX010715591.1:0-22500 GCA_001517045.1 Pseudotsuga menziesii | reverse complement strand
AAACCGGAAGGATGTACTAAAACTGAGTAGGGGTTCAAAGGACCATGAACCACATATTAAGCATCTTCTTGATATAACACAGACATAACTATACAAGAAATTTAGGAATGAACATAGACAATTGAATTTGGGGAAAAGATCTTTTGAGAAATGTAAGCCCTGGTATGTTAGAATAAATACTCTTCGTAACACTTGTTGTTGTAGCTACCATGTAGAATATGAATATTACTATGAAACATTTTTGTACATTCGTCGTGTGTTGCATACTAACCATGTGCAGGATTGCTCCTCGACAATACCACCGACCTCATCAAGAGAATTCATTCATAGTATCATGTGCAATAGGCTTGAGGGGAAAACTTACTATGCAAAATCCTGTTTGGATGGAACTTGCTCCAATTGTGCTGGAATGGAATTATTGAGCCAATGTATGCATGAGACTGGAGACAATGAATTTGGGAATATGGTTACAGACATGAAAATTTTCAAATATATCAGCTATGAAATAGTCCCAGGGAAAGAAAGCAAAAAAATACAATTGGTGACATCTCAGGTACATGCATTTATCTATAAATTTATGTTTGAACAGTTGCATTTCATTCCTTACTTAAAAAAAACCTGATATTGAGATCATTTTGTGTCAACAGGTACAAGTTAGTGTCTTCGTCAAGGAATTTAATGAAAAGACACATCAATATGTTCAGCATGTCCACTTGGCACAATGGCAGGATGAGAAGTTTAGAATATGCAGAGATACATTTCCTCGTGGTACTATACTTTCAGTTGTTGATTTTGTCGAGAACTACAGTCTGCAACCTAAAAATGAGATCCAAAGTCAGTATTATCACTTTGAGCAGGTTTCCTTGATGGTGCATATCACATATAGGCATGCCCCAAATAGTAGTGAAGAGCAAAGAGAAATTCTAAAGGAATATCACTTCTACATAAGTGATGATAGGTGCCATGAATTCCACTATGTACGTCATTGCTTCATCATGTTTTATGATCATTTGAAGGGCAGGAACATACAGATAGATCAACACTAGATTTGGTCTGATGGATGTGCTGGTCAATTAAAAAATGCACGCATATTTCAAAGGTTGCGTTCATTGCATAAAAACTACAAAGTTCCACATATGTGGAACTATTTTGAGACTGGACATGGTAAAAGAGAGCATGATGGAGCCGGAGCATGTGTCAAAACATCCCTACGAAGAGAGGAATTGAAATTATCTGCAATATCTACTATTCAAAATGCTCAATCTATAGTCAGGTGGTGCATGTCAGTAATGGGAGAGGAATCAGCTATGCGAGTAGAATCCACAAGAAAGAAACATGTGGAGATTTTTTTGGGAGGTGGTAGACATATATCGTTCACATGCATGGGAATGCAAGACTGTTCCTGGGACTCATGGCTTTCATTTGGTTCGAAGTTCTGATAACCCAGTATTTGAAATTTGGACCATAAAACTCGCTTGTTTTTGCCCGCCTTGTTGTGATGGTGACTGGGATGTGTGTGAATCATTGGATTGGGTTGATGGATGGGATCACATATCACTTCCACTTGATCAGCGTCCAATTGTTGAGTCAACTTCGTTGGAAGAAGACCAATCGTCTATTTCTATAGATTTTGATCATGTATCAGACCTTGTACAACCTGGTATGATGCATTTCCTTAACATTTTTTTGTTAAATTTATGTAGTCTTGAAACTCACATTAATGGCCTTGTATCACACGGAAAATATTTGATCATATACCTACAATCATACTATGCAGGACACATATACGCAGTGGTTGCCTCAAAAGATAGTGAATGGGGTGGTGATTACTGGTTGTCACATTGTATAGAGGGAAAGCAAACCCTCATTATGTCCATGTCTGATGATGAAAACAACCACTTCCCCACTGGGTCTATGGTTGTTAAAGGTGAATACCTTACACATGACAACAATGCAAGAAAGAAGGGTGGCTCTGTTTACATGGATTACAAACCAGATGTAAGTGTGTATCACTTTACCAACTTAATCATTGGTACAAACCTCCAGGTACGAACAATGCCTAGCAAAAATTCATTGAAGGTACGCTACTTCTTACCGGATACATAGCACGAGAGACTAATGGAGACCTTCATTATAAGAGATGATCCGGAGGGCTTGGTTGTATGATAATAGGTGGGATCTAGCATGATGAGGTATGTATCATAATTTTAATTTCCCCATGTATGTTTCTTATGAATATGTCAATTTTGTGTTCTTGATATGCAAAATTTTCCATAATGTTGTTTATAAATATGCCAAGAGTTCTCTTGTATGTCAAGTTAATGAACATGCCAAATTTTACATATGATCAATAAACCATATATATCAATCATATGAAAATTTCAAGATCTCATTCACAGGATATACATAACATTATAATACATACATGTACCTCTGTAGGTCATACCTATCAAAGTTCTTTGTAGGCTCTCTTACAGGACTAAAACCCTAATTTTTTAAGTAGGTAATATTGTCAATGTTTTCAGCCGATATATACAACTAGGATGATTGAAACAAGATGCCGCAACGATAAACTTATGTTTTAAGGCTTGTATAATTTCCTTCTTGACAACTCACCTCTTATACCCGCATGTCCATTGCTAAAGGGGTAGTGCCTAGCAGTGTTGGAATTTCATCTCATTTTTTTTTATTGAGAAGTTTAATTTCTACTTAAAAGATAATAAAAGATAATAAGAGATTTATTTAACTTTGTTTTTACTTGATTATGTTTTTTTGAACATTGAAAGTGGAAGAAAATAACCTACTAATATTGACACAAACAACTCAAAAGTAACATGCTTCAACATTATGCATATGAAGTATTCAAAAGTAACATGCGCTAACATTATGCATGTGAAGTAGGTAAACATCATGCATATGAAGATATTAAGTGATAAACTTAATAAACAAACAAAATTTTGAACCTCTCATGCTTTCGAAAGGTTAATGTTTCATATGCAAAATAGAAAATTTTGGGAGGCTGACATGTTGGGTCATTGGTGTACTTGAAATTGTGATATTTTAATTTTCAATTAAAAGATATGATTTTATTAAGGAGTTTAATTTCCAATTAAAATATAACAATAAACTCATTTCCTCATGTTTCTCATTGATCATGTATTATAAAAATCCTGAAACAAAACAACATACTAGCAATGACAGCTCGACAACTCAAAAGTAACATTAAGTTGTTGATGCATAGAAAGCCACAAACAGTGGGGATGTGGTTGGCGTTGCCATATTTCCCATGCCCAAACATGCTAGTAGGAGTTGACAGAATTCAAAATTGTGGCTCCATGAGGGTTTTTGCGCACCGGGCCCAAGTCCACTAGGTTTCCCTAAACGATATCTGGAGGTGACCTACAACTCGCCATAGATCGATGCTCGAGCCTCCAATCGACAAACCGTCGATTCTTTTGGATTCATGACATGGGATTTTAGCTAGGGGGGGCTCTCCCTCCTGTCCATTACCCGATGACCTCCGTCTATGGTGGTTTCTGAAGCTAGGGTTTTGCTCAGTAGGGGACAATGTAGTCACGCAACCGAGGGCCAAAGCTAGAAAGCCACGGATGGTGGGGATGCAGTTGGTGTTGCCATATTTCCCATGCCCAAAAATGCTAGCAGGAGTTGACGGAATTCAAAATTGCCACTTCGTGAGGTTTTTTGCACACCAGGCCCAAGTCTAACAGGTGTCCCTGAACGGTATTTGGAGGTGACCTGCAACTCACTATAGATCGATGCTCGGGCCTCCGATCGATGAACCATCAATTCCGTTGGATTCATGACATGGGATTTTAGCTAGGGGGGGGCCTCTCCCTCCTGTCCATTGCTCGATGACCTCCGTCTATGGTGGTTTATGAAGCTAGGGTTTCACTCAGTAGGGGACAATGCAGTCACGCCAACAAGGGCCAAAGATGGAAAGCCACAGATGGTGGGGATGTGGTTGGTGTTGCCATATTTCCCATGCCCAAACATGCTAGCAGGAGTTGAAAAAATTCAAAATTGCCGCTCCGTGAGGTTTTTTGCGCACCGGGCCCAAGTCCACCAGGTGTCCCTGAATGGTATATGGAGGTGACCTGTAACTCGCCATAGATCGATGCTCAGGCCTCCGATCGACGAACCGTTGATTCTGTTGGATTCGTGACATGGGATTTTAGCTAGGGGGGGGGCCTCTCCCTCCTGTCCATTGCCCGATGACCTCCATCTACGGTGGTTTCTGAAGCTAAGGGTTTCCCTTAGTAGGGGACAATGCAGTCATGCCAACGAGGGCCAGAGATGGAAAGCCACGGATGGTGGGGATGTGGTTGGCGTTTCCATATTTCCCATGCCCAAACATGCTAGCAGGAGTTGATGGAATTCAAAATTTCTGCTCTGTGAGGTTTTTTGCGCACCGGGCCCAAGTCCACCAGGTGTCCTTGAACGGTAATTGGAGGTCACCTGCAACTCACCATAGATTGATGCTTGGGCCTTCGATCGATGAAATGTCGATTTCGTTGGATTTGTGAGTGGGATTTTAGCTAGGAGGGGCCTCTCCCTCCTGTCCATTGCCCGATGACCTCCGTCTATGGTGGTTTATTAAGCTAGGGTTTCGCTCAGTAGGGGACAATGCAGTCATGCCAACGAGGGCCAAAGATGGAAAGCCATGGATGGTGGGGATGTAGTTGGTGTTGCCATATTTCCCATGTCCAAACATGCTAGCAGGATTTGACGAAATTCAAAATTGCGGCTGCGTGAGGTTTTTTGCGCACCGAGCACAAGTCCACCAGGTGTCCTTGAACGATATTTGGAGGTGACCTGCAACTCGCCATAGGTCAATGCTCAGGCCTCCGATCGACGAATCATAGATTCTGTTGGATTCATGACATGGGATTTTAGCTAGGGGGGGGCCTCTCCCTCCTGTCCATTTCCCGGTGACCTCCGTCTATGATGGTTTCTGAAGCTAGGGTTTCGCTTAGTAGGGACAATGCAGTCACGCCAATGAGAGCCAAAGCTAGACAATGCATTTCATGCCAACGAAGGCCAAACATGGAAAACCCTATCCCTAACTAGGGTTTATTGTTTAACATGCATGGCCCATAACCATAACCCTACCAAGGAAACCCTAATCCTAACCCTAATCTTATCTTACTATCACAACTCAATTCAGAATCAATCTAATGTCGAACTGAACTTTTTCAAATCCGGTGGACTTATGCTTCAAATCATGTTGATTCACAAAGTTGGTTCTCAATCTTTGGATTCTATTGTAGTTCCTTTAATGCTGAGTGATTAGTCATTGGGTGCATGAGGTTTGTTGAATAGTGTTGTTGGTTGTTGATGAAATGTGAAGCATGTATTGAATTTAGTTTTATTAAATTACACTTGAGCATTGACTTAACTTGTAATTTAATGAATCCAAACTCACAATTTTTAATTAGATATATCCAATTGGTGTGCAAGTAGTGAGTTCATTGAAACCTTGAAATACATTGTATTGCACTTATATTTATTAAATTACATGAGCAAGAACTTTGACTTTAGTGTGCATGTATTGAGATAATTGAAACCTTTAAATATAATAGTTTTTTCTTTTGACATAGTGCATTCATAAGTAATAGATAATCCTCACAAATCATTACAATAGATTGACACAAGAACATGTGGAAACCAAAGAACAAATTCAAAGTGAAATGTATCATTCATTTATAACTGAAATGTCAATATACATGTCTCCAAAAGTACATATATATCCAAAAGTATCCAAAAGTACATATATATCCAAAAGTAACTAGAAGTACATGTGTCCCCACAACTATCCAAGACTATCCAAGCCACATGTACATGTAAGTGAAATGTCAATGTACATGTCTCCAAAAGTACATGTATCCAAAACTGTCCAAGCCACATGTACATGTATCGAAATGTACATATCCCATAAGACACATCAAAACTCAAGCTTCCTCTTGTTCTTTCTCGAGGGTGATCCTGTAGGCACAACTATAGGACCAGTGTGCATCTCTGGATCCTGCAAATTAAATATCAATTGTTAAATCCAACTAACTATGTACTAATACATTAGCTCAATAAAATACCATATCTAAATTAACTCAAAAATTATGAAAATGTTAATGGACATTGCATGAAACAATTGTTCATTAATAGACATCTCACCTTAGTGAGAGACTGTGACAAAGGGGATTGTGTTTCTTGTGTAGCAGATGGAGCTGTTGGTTGAACATGAAGGATGGTCGCATCCATGGTCGAACCAAAGGGGGCAGGAACTAGTGGTGGTGGTGGTGGCTACAATCACCAAATCTTGAAATAGTTAGAAATGTGCATGAATAAACAATAGACAACAATAACACACTATGTCTATATCATGTTCAAATAGTTGTACCTCTATGTGGCTTGTTGTTATTGCAGATACCACATTGACTGTTGCATGAATAACTCTTGTTGCTGGTGGCTACAATCACCAAATGTTGAAATAGTTAGACATGCATGAATAAACATATGCCAACAATAATAAACTATGTAACGATCATGTTGAAAAAGTTGTACCTCTGTGTGACTTGTTGCCATTGTAGATGCAGCACTGACTGCTACATCAACCATCCTTGCAAGGTTTTCAATAGTAAACTTTGGCTCCTGATGTAGTAAACATGCAAATCAAACATTAACAAAACATTTTATGCACTGGATTTCAAGTTGACCAAGAAATATCATCGAAGGATATACAAATTACCATGGTATCAATATCTCCATGGTTGTGGACAACTTGACTCTTTCTTGGAGTAGGCCGTCTCATATACACTTGACCCTTGTTCACATATAGCCTATGAGGAGATACAACTCCAGGAAATGGTCCAGGTGTTTTGGTTGGTGCCTATAGTCAACTAGAGTTCATGTAGTTAGACATGCATGATTCAATGAACATACATGTATTTAAAAAATGACATTTTTTAAATGTTTAAAATGTTTACCTCCCTCACTGCTTTCCCTCGTGAAGGATCTGGCATCTGCCCAGATATTTCCTCGGTCGATATGACCATGGATCCTACCTCCATCACTACTTTCCCCCATGAAGTATCTGGCATCTACAAGTTTAATAATTGTAAATACTAGACCATAGATAACATTAGTGAACTAACATGTATAGTATGTGGAAATTAACAAATTAACAAGTATTAAAAAACTGAAATTTTAAAATGTTTACCTTGGTGTGAGATACGATAATGGGTGCTATAGGAATCTCTCCACCAACCAAGGGATCAGTGGATGGAATGTCATGCCCCTGTGTAGAGTGTGGAACATGAAAATATAGGGCGTCGCTATCAGCATAAAGCATCAACTGCAAGTTCACAAAATTAATATATTATCTCAAACTATACATATGTGTAAAAAGAGGAAAATAAATCAAGAATTTATTACAATTAACCATATACATACATCACTCAAAAACCCACTGAAGACAATATCTGACAAAAGACCATAGCATGGATGACCACACGATGTGCACTCGTGAGGCTCAAAAGTAGGCTGGGAATGTGCTGATGGTGCTGCACTAGTAGATGGGGGTGCTGCACTAGTGGGTGGTACTGCACTAGAATATGGTCCTGCACCATGATGACCTGGTGTATGTACCACACCAGGGACAGATGTCCCTTCCTCACCCATATGTTGAACCATAGTGCTATGGTGAACAACGGCCCGTGCCAAACTCAAAAATGCATCACGTGTCTATGGAATAACATGATGTACAGGTGGGACATCTAGCCCAAGCAACTACCTGTGAGGTGTAGGGATAGGGCGATCAACGTCTCGAAGCCTAGCATTGGGTCAGTTTTGGGGCATCCCCCCACCGATCCCCTGAAACGCCAATATATCAAAATAGTTTATGTGTTTACCCAACACGAACTCTGCATACATCTTCTGAAGGAAATACAAGTGGATTTCCCTGTTGTTGTGTGGTGGCATATCAAAAACCATATACCATCTGCCCATCCAGTTATCAACAAATGGTTGATATGTGCACCACTCGATAGAGATATGTGGCCTATTTGCATTTGGGATTTCCCCCGTGCGAGGGTCCCTAAACAATGAAAATATATGCTCTTTGGTAATTTTCAACTTTTTTATTGCACTGTAGCTAAGCCCATCAGTGTACTCACATCTTTTTCTTTCTCTATATGAAGTAATATCATATAGTATGTTGCTTGACAATGTAATAGTCTCAACAATTGCATCCAAAGTGGATGCAAGTGAACGTCGAATCCTATCACCACCACTAAAAGCAGTAGTGAGACCTCTCAACTGGGCAAGCTCAATCGATATTTCAGCATTGGTGTCCATATCCACAACTGCAATAAAAAAATCAATAAGGAAATCATTAGAAATGTATACATGGTATATAATGACATCTCTTCAAAATTGAAAATGTAAATTAAGGAAAACTCAAGTTACAAGCAATTTAATGGCATTCACTTACATACATTTAAAACTTAAAATTAAACATTTAATAATTAAATAGTGAGTTTCGTTCAACTTCTTTCTAGAAGTTAAGGCACTTCTTCACCCTCATTGGTGAATTTTCCATGCACACTTGGGTTTAAACTTCTTTGAATTTAGGAGTGCTATTTTGACATGTTTTGGCCTTTACATCCCTTAGATATGTAAAAGAAAGGGGCAAGGGACTATTAGGACATGTGAGGCAAGAAAAGGGGTGATACAAGGCTGTCACCATATCCTCTAAATATAATTGACTCGATCATGGTTGGGAACACTCTCACGATGCACTCTAGGTAGTTCATGGGTGTTCACCATTTCCATTGTTGTATAACCATGGAAACCAACCAAAAGTTACATGGAAAATGGAGAATTTATGGACTGGACTACAATTGGTTGTAGATGAGCTTAGAGACTCGACATGTAGAAATATATTACCCATTGTTTTTGCTATTTTAAAAAATGGTTGATAAACCTAGTGATGCAAGGGCATAGACTATTTGAGTAAAGTCATTTATGTCTTTACTAGATCTAGGGATATGAATAGTCAAATGTCAGAAAGCTGAGATTATGTAAAAAACCAATCCACATTTCAGGCATATGATGTATGGAGTGGTCACCTTTCCTCAACATTTCATGGTGATTATGACTTTATAAATTCTCATTCATTCAACTCTCAGGATCAAGTAGATCTCTTGAATTAAATGTTGTTGTGAGATTTTATAGCTTATAAATTTACTCCAATTGTTGTATATGACTCTATGTATGTCTGGGACATTCAGAATGAATAGGTCGATGGATTCACATGGTATTGTTGAGTATTGATATTCTTCTAGAAATTACAATCCCTTTATATAGTCATATGTGTTTTTTATTGTGTCAAAGGATTGTTAAATATGGAATTTTGATCAAGATGAGGGTCCAACTTGCATATTTTGATCACAATTTCCTCTTTCTTCCATTTTGATGATTATATTGGTTGTTAAATTTGGATCCCTCATTCACTATGTATCTTAAAAAGTTGGCATTCACCTATCTATGAAAATAATCGCTAAATTTTATTGCACTTTGTGTTAATTCAAGCACAATCATTGCATTTGAAGGTTTGACTATGCATGTTATAGGTGGGCACTCTCACTAGTATCTCAATTCAAACTTTGCATTGTCCATCAAATTCTATGCAAGTTGGGATTATACTTGTGTTTGTTTTATATATTTCTATCCTTTTGGAACATTGAATATCTATTAGACATGATTTTTTTTATTCTTACAGCCTATTTTAGTTTGAATCCATCAAACATTAGCTTGGGAGTTGTTGGGTTGATTATTCTATTAAAAAACACAATTATAGGTTAAAAATTGCCAAAAAAAGAATGCTTTGGGTGATTGAATTACCTTGTTGGATTACAATTCACCAGTGGAATCTCCTCCCCTCAACCTAAATCAGCTCCTCCAACAATGCCAAGCAGTTAACTTGCTCCAAAACGCTCCAATTGGCCTTCGTTTTCGTGTTCTTGATAGGTAAAATGGGTCGCAGGTTTCGGGCCTGTGTATATAAATTATTTTTTGGTTTCCAAATCGCATACACGTTTTATAACTATAGATCGCGAACGCGTTTTGTAGTTATATAACATGTACGTGATATGGTTTCCTATCCTACATGTCCCATGACATGTCAGGCTCGGGTTGAACCATAGCAAGTGCTATGTAGCAGAAACGCGTTGTATTTTTTGGTAACTTGATCGTGTTTTTGAAAACTAGGATTGCATCTAAAAGGTCCCTCATCTTCTTGCACTAACCCTGCTATCCTCCTTCAAGATGAACATCCCGTTTCGTTCACTAGCAAATCCCTTTTTGGTAAGAATTTAGTTGCCTCTATATATGAGAAGGAAATGATGGCTATTTGACATGCAATATAGAAGCGGTGGCCATACCTATTAGGGGATCATTTCTGCATCAAGATTGATCAGCAAAGTCTAAAATATTTCCTGGAACAACGGGTCTCATCCCCAACAAAACAGAAATGGGTTAAGAAAGTGATTGGCACCAATGATCAGAGCAAAAAATTGTTTTACTGGAACTAGATAATGAAGGATCCATCATGTTGGAGCTAGAGGCCATCCTCAATAAGTGAACTCGTCAACTTCACTCTCGGTCCATCATAGAGGTCTTAATTCAGTGGCATGGTATGCAATTAGAGGATTCTACATGGGAACCACTCCTTCAATTTCAGAAACAGTTTCCACATCTAAAGCTTTGAGGAAAAAGATTTTCTAGGCTGATAAGCAGAGTTTTAAATTTCAGAAATAATAATAGTAGTAAACTCGTATGTCGGTGAAGGAGTTCTTTACAAAATTATGAGATCTATAAGTAACCTGGCTAGTAACTATAAAGAAGAACTGGCAAATGAAAAACATTGAGAATGGTAAGGTTATTGGTCTTTACAACATGAATTTAAAATACTATCACAGCTGCAAAACAAGTAAACGAAATATTACTTTACCTTGTAGTATCCTTGAATGCTATTGTGATGGTATTAAGAAAACTTTTACTCTAGCAGTATATATATTTATGCTAAAAGAAGTATATCTAGATTAACGCCTTAATAAACTCTTACTGGTTCAAAATTTACTTGTCAAGCCTGTAAGACTCAGAATTCCAGATAAGTTAGCAATCGCTAAGTAAGCCCTAGTTAGAAAGTAACTTCTCACCTACTTGACAAAATAAAACCATCAGTGCAGCTAGAAACAACTAAATGCAGATTATTTACATCACATATCAAAATTAAAATAGTATTAATTTATATGTGTTTAAGTTAATGGTTACTTTTGTTAACTGTTTCATTTTTCTGTTAGCCACTAGTAGTTATCAAACTGCGACTATAGACAGTTTATGTTACATCAATTTTTTTAAATTTTTGTGAAAATTTGGGGTTTTGACAAAGTCCCTATATAGCACTCCAAAGAGGTAATGGACGGTCGAATCTGAGTGTTCTCAAGGCATTTGGAAGGCCAAGAGTCAAGTTATTCAGACTTAAATGAGGAAAACTCCAAAAATATTTGTCATTTTGCACACATTCCGATGTACGCAGTTTTGAGGTAAAAATTTGCGTATACATGCAGGTATTGCTTTAAAAGTAGCATATATGTATAAACAGTCAATTTTTGGGGATGATCTTGGAACATCAAAGTATAATATAAGTCCATGGGGTCCAAGGAATCTGCAGAGGGATAGGGAAGGCCATAAATGTGTGATCTACCTGGTGTGGTAAAATCAGCTATAACACACACACACATTCTTGTGATGTAACTCCTTATAAAAAAAAAGCACCCTATTTGTGTTTTGGCCATAACATTTTCATGTCTCAACCATTTCATATAAAAATTGTATACTACACTATTAGACACCTAGCTTTGCATGCTATAAAAAATGCAATCCTTCATCCTTATATTAAGACCTTCAGAAATTGCACTAACACTTAGTGAATTGATTTCGAGTTCTCCTCACATAGATAATTATGAAAAAATTAAAAACATGCTAATTTTATTTTGGAAAAATAACATTTCATTAGTACTACTTCTTATGTATGTGTTTACAAGTTTTTGTATATTGGTTCTATCATTTAACCACTGAACGACTACACTAACAAGAGCATATACCTTATGATTTGCAAAAAGAAAATATCAATGCCAGAAAAATCATAAATGACCTAGTTATGAGAATTTTCAATAAATAATTTCAGTTATAAATTCAAAAAGGTGATTTGATTCCCTAAAATTCATCTTTTCTTACTAAAACCAGGATTCATTGTGTAGTTGTCTTGAAATAGCCTTGAAATATGAGGGATTTCTATTTTTTTCAGTTTAATGTTTCATCTAGTGTGCCAAAAGTGACCATCATTAGCTTGCACTCACATTTGTAAGAGATGATGCAAATACTACATTACCTTGACAACCAAAGCCATGTGTTCTCCCAACAATCGCAAAATCGAACACAAGTTTAGAGGAAACACAATTTCCAAGTAAGCAACGAATTCAAATCGCACAAAATGAAATGAAAGATGTAGAATTAGCTCTATCAAGAGGACTATCAGGTGTACTCTCAATTTACATACAACCAGAAACCATCAATATAAATATATGTGGGCATTTAAGGTATTCCAATGGACAAAATGGGATAAAAATGGATGCAATGTCACCATATTGAGGTTCAAACCAGGGTATTTTTTAGTGGCGAAATTTTGCAAATTGGCTATTTTTTGGTTTTTTTCAAAAAGTAAATTAATTATTTGGTGTCTAATATCGCCTATATTTACATAAAATATGTTTTTTTATCATAATATTCGCCAAAATTTATACATTTTAATGTTAATTTTATGTTTCATATTTAATATTCGCCTACCTATCTATAAACATGTTTTTTCAATCTAGAACAATCGCCTAGAATACTATAATTAAGTATAATATTAGAATCCTTAAAGAACACCCTGGTTCAAACCATGCATTCCTGTGAGTTGTGAATTGTACAATGAGGTAGTAAGCAATATATCGTAGCTATTGATTGTAGAAACCTTTTAGCCTTCAAACCTCAATTAGCTATGTCCATAGGACTATTAGGCATACTCTCAATGTCGAGACAACCAATGGCCATCAATATAAACTTCTGCTGGAAGTTAAGGTATTCCAATGGTTTAAATGGAATGAAAATGGATGCAATGTCACTATATTAATGCTAAAAGCACGTGTTCATGTGATCCATGAATTGCACAATGAGTTGACCTGGAGGTTTTAAGCCTATCAAAGACTTACTGACTCCATCAAAATGGATTGTGGCTATAATACCAGGAGGATTTAATCCTGCAAGTGACTATGAACAAGAACAAAGGAAATAATAATGTTTAGCAAACCTTAATGATGCACTCACCCCGCACATTTCCATGATCCCTGAGTGTACTGATGCATCGACTAGAACAAAGAGGTTCGCACAATGCATCAACTGGAACTACTCCAATCCATCAATTGAAGTGAAGCATATGTTGTCATATGAACGCATATGGGTTATCAGGGAACAAGTGTAGGGAAAACTAAAAAGGTAAATCCAACAATAAGAGGATGTGGTATTAAAACTTAAGACCACCCTTGAAATTCATAGCATTAAAAAATATGTTTCACTTTTCACATTTCAAAACCCAGTTGATTCCAATATTCCCTGCTTTGGCAGGGAATAATAAAGAGAGAATCAAATACTAATTATCATTAGTTATAATCTATTTATTTAAAGCATAAATGAAACTGTATTGGGATTTATATAAAAATAGAATCCCATACATAGGATGTTAAACATGAAGGCATGCAAGGCTCGAAATCGTGAGTATATTACTAGATGACTCCTGCAATTCTTCTGTAGAACCACACTTTGTTACCGCCTGAAATTGGATTTATAACTAACATGGATAATACCATTACAACACCCTACATGTGGAACTATAACTATTGTTGGAAAAAAATGCAATCTAGACCATAGGTTTAAAAAAAATTAATTAAGTTCCTAGGTGTTTAGTTAAGTGTTTCATGTATTTTGGCTACCTAGTGCTTAGTCTAAGTGTTCAGGACAACATTTATCCTCATTTGACCATATTAGACCATAGATGTGACACTCATCCTACTTTCACTATACTTTTATGATCTATTTATGCACTTCCTGCTTGATTATGCTTTTATCCTTCTTTTGTAACGTTTCATTGCTTTTCACCAAGATCAAGATTATGAAGTTTCACTAGGATGTATTTGGGAAAGTTTGCTAGTTATTTCCTTACACCAATTCCATGATTTTCTCCTAAAATCCACCCAATCCTTGTTTTATGGTCACTCATATGGTATCTAATCCTACATATCCAATTCATGACCTTTTGCCTAGGAGTTGGCATGGATACTTTCAATATAGGGGGGTTTTGTCTAATTCTAAGCCATTCATTTGTGAGTTATGCAAGTTGCCTCTTTGGTGTTCGATTTTTTCTCTGGAATTTGTATTAATAATGTACTCATATCATTATTTGTTAATTCAATGGAGTTTTATCCACTTGAACATCTTTTCTCTTGTTTTCTTCTTAATACTTTCTTCAAATTTTCTTCTATCTTTCCAAAACAATAGAAATCTCTTAGTGAAACCTTGATTTTCAATCTAGATCACCTATGTGATTTCTAATATGGTATCAGAGTGCAGGCTAGTTGAGCTTAGATTCTTCCAATAGTGCACTAGAAGCAGTGGAGTTACCACGGAAATCATGGGGCAATTTCCTTGAAGCCATTGGATATATCCATTGGAGTCTACCAAGGTGTGATGCACTCACAAATGTGCACATTGTCAAAGTAAGGAGATCATTTTGATTCTAATTAGATTTCCATTTTTTTGTTTCTTTTTGTTACATGTATCTACAACAACTTCTATGGATTCGAAAGCAGTTTCTCTCCTCTTTCCATTCAACTATTCTAAGTGGAATCCAAATATGAGCACATATCTCAAGAAACAATGTCTCTTTGATATGTCTATTATTGTTGTGAGAGAACCAGAGTCCTTTGAAGAGAAAAGTGATTGGCTAAATTACTATGATAGAGCTCATGTGGAATTATGTGTCTGACAATGTCTCTAAAGATGCATTATCTCATATATTATGTTGAGTATCCATTCGAGCTCTGGAGCAATCTAGATAGATCCTTTGGTGTGCAAAAAGAAGAAGATGAGGCTTGGAGAAAATCCAACATCTCCTAAATTGATCTCTCTCTAAATGTCATAGCCTTATGCATTTCTCAATATGAAGTTGTTGTTCATAAAGAAGAAGAAGATGCATAATATTCAACTTTTTATCTAGTTCGAAATGGTGTAAGTCTCCTTGTAAAGGCTCCATATCCCTATGTTTCTTCTCATGAAGCAATTCTACATAAAGAAGGCGTTTGAGTTGTTTTTCTTGTTGAAGAGATTTACATCCATTCATTGTTCTCAGAATATTCAAGTTTCGAATTTGAGGATGTTATGACAATAATTGTTCATTCACCTCATGTGCATGACTAGAGTGTGTAACTTGGTGATCTCTTGGATGTTCTAGAATATGGATTGGATTTTGGAAGTGGTCCATTCACTCCCCTTGGTCCAAAGATTCCTATGAATTCCTACTTGATTGCTTGCACCAATTCTTAGAGTTTCATTAAAGAAGGAGAACGTTGTGAGTCTTCCATCACAGTGTCACACCTCGGAATTTTGTTCCATCATTTTCTTGGAGTTGATAAAACCACTTGTGGTTTGAAGTTTCAAGAGAAATCCAATTTGTTTGGAGTTGTTCATACTTAATTTGAATCATATTTTGGAGTTGTCTCTGTTACCTCTCATCACATTCTTCGAGAATTGAATAAGAAAACGAACTTCAAAGCTAATAAGGGTTGCCAACTACCTACAAAAATGCTAAGTTTGAATGAAGGACCTAACTTGATGCATCAAATTCCATAAAAGATGATTGATGAGCAATGTCAAAAGTACTAACCTAGGAAATGAGTAATTTTGGAATCAAAGAATTGTATATCTTAGAATATATATAAATTAGGTAAAAGGCTAATAAAAAAAATATTTGTTTTAATTAAAATAAAATAAAAAACAAGACAATATAATTTCAAAATTTTCTTTTTACCGAAAATAAATATCTTAAAAGGGTTAAATACATTCAATATTCAATATACACTCTTAGTATTGATTAATTAAAAAAATGCATATAATACACACTCACCTACTCTTATATGACAAACATGTCTTTGTGGTAGTGACACTTACATGAGCTTCACGTTTTGTGTATGATGTCGTTATGGCATCCCAAATCATCAGTATGATTTAGTTGGATTTGTTTTTTAAGTTTCATTAGCTTGCATATGCCTTTGAATTTATTTGTTCGGCATTTTATTGGTTAATGTTTTATGTAAAATAATTAGTATGGAAAGTATTTTATATCAATTTTTTTAAATTCTAAATATTAATTTATTTAAAATTTATTAATATTATTTATTATAATTTTTAAAATTTTAAATATTAATTTATTTAAAAGTTATTAATATTATTTTATAATTTTTTATTTTATGATAAATTTTATTTTAATTGTATGAAGAAGAGTGAGGTGGTTTATAGTTTAGTATGGAGAGATGTTGTAATGTAATGTTACCAAAAAACTAAAATATTCAAAAAATATATTTTGATTTATAAAATAAAAAATGACAAAAAATAATTTAAAAATCTCTCCAAAAAATAATAATTGAAAAAATATATATAAACTCATAAAATAAAAAAATTATAAAAATTAATTAAAAAAATCCATTTTGCTTTAAAAAATAAAAATTTAAATGTAAACCCCAAATTTATCAAGCAAGATAAGAGGGACTGAATTTCTTAAGTTTAAGATTTAAAAAAAATATAAATGAAAAAATTGGATCTCTCTTACTAGATAAATCTAGGTTAAAGATATGCTAATAACTAATCAATAAAAAAACTTAAATTTATTATTTTAATTTTTATATAAATGTCTATAATAATATAGTGTAATATAAGAATATAATTAATGATGGCTTTTAACCATTTACGGGAGGGAAGCATTCGAAGAGACTCTTGAACCATAGGAGTCCATTCACTAATACCTTTTAACCATTTAAAAGAGATAAAATATTCAAAGGGTTTTGAATACTTTAAGATTTATGAGTATCTGTGTTTGTATTGTCAATTTACATTGTGTATGCATTATTGGTTAAGAGGTACAATCAAGCTCTATTGAGAGGAATATATGTTAATATATTCTTTGTGATGTATTTTAAAGGTATAGGTTTTTGTTTTTAAATGTAGTTCATGCAGGTACTGTTGGTCATAATTTGAATAAAGTAAATTATGGTTAGTCATATATGTAATTAAATAATGCTGGTTTTATCACTTCTCTTTTAGCTTTTTTTTCCCCAACTCTTTAGGGATTTAGAAATGTTTGTCTTCACTTGAAAAGTGATTACAACTTTCTCCCAATAAAAGGTTGTAGGCACAAAGACGAACATACGTTATTATCAGGTGGGCCACCACTCTCGATAGGCCACCATCACATATATGACCCAGAGTTAAGCAACCACTTCTTATTGGTGCACAATGAATATAATCTTTGCATTTGATTTAAAATGGCAATAGCTATATTGGCATTACTTATTATAATCAAAAGAAATACATTATGTTCAACAAGAGAAAACGTAACTTGACTTTCCCCCATTATTTCTAAATGGAATATATGCCTTTCTTCTCACATCATGAGAAATTTCCATATTATTGATATAGAGTGGACGGGGGGTTGATACCATATTATTGATACAAAGTGGACTAGGGCTGATTATGACGAAGATGGTCACAATTTTAATAAAGATAAGTTAATAATGGTGTTTTGGCATTTACATTGATAAGTTAGAGGGTTGTTTAGAAGAAGCAGGCTGTGCTGGTACGATCTTAGTTGGAATAGTCATCATCCTTCTTCTTTATGCTGACGATACTGTCCTTATGGCAAGGTGTTCTTCTGATCTTGATAAGCAGCTTCGACTCCTCAAAGATTTCTGCTCTAACATGGGTATGACTGTTAACACTGACAAAACAAAAGTTATGATTATCAAATCCAAGAATGATACATACGCTAATTTTATGTATGACAATAGCAACTTGGAGGAAGTGTCTTCTTACAAGTACCTAGGAATTGATATTCATCACAAGCTCAACTGGAACTATAGCATTAAGAAAGGGATTAACGGAGGGTGGAAAGCTTACTTTGGTCTTGAAAATAACTATAAAGCTGTAAACCTCATGATGTGGGATAAAAAGAAGCTCCTTTTTGAAACTCTAGTCACTCCTGTCATCTTGTATGGGTGTGAGGTTTGGGGTTGCAGCATCTCTAGAGAATCCTGGAGAAAGATTGAGCAAATCCAGAAGCGTTTTATAACTTATAACCTCAAAATAAAAAACAATACACCCTATCCTATTCTCCTTATAGAAGTGGGTCTTTCCTCCATCGAGAGCCTAGCTATGACTAGACTCCTGTTATACAAGAACAAAATCAATAACATGCGAGACCATAGACTCCCTAAGATAGCTTTAAACTCCAGCCAAAACCACTTAAGGCTCAAGCGTGGGTGGTATAAAGATACCAGGTCTTGGTTAAATCACTGGGAGATCGATGAAAATGTTGCTTTGCAGAATATTAATAACATTAAAAATATTATTTCTTCTAAGTTTAAAGGAAAATTGTGGTGTGAGAAAGATCTCGAGGCTAAAAGAAAATTAAGATATTATAAGGAGGTCATCAACCCTACTCTAGAAGATCAAAAGTATCTCTCTGTTTTGATCAGTACTAAGAAAAAAATTAACATAGCTAAGATAAGAATGAACTCGCATGAGCTCCATAGTGAAACTGGTCGTTGGACAGTCCCTAAAACATCATGGGTAGAAAGGATCTGCCACCTTTGTGAGAGTAAGAACATTGAAGATGCAAATCACTTCCTCTTAGAGTGCCCTGCGTACACCCACATTAGATCCCAGTTTCATAATCTTTGTTGCAATACCGACTTTCCTAGCCTTTTAGCCTGCCAAAATTATAGTAAGCTCAGGACGCTTCTTTCCAAACTCTTTGAGCATAGAAATATAACTTTAAAGCAAACTAATTAATTTTCTTCTTTAGGTCCGATAGACCAAAGTTTGGTCTCAGGGGACGTTAACCTTCATCATCATCACATTGTTTTGAAAATTAAATATTTTATAAATAAGTTTATTGAATTTATTTTTGTTTTTAAAGTGTTACATAATCAATATTAATGGCATGATAAACTGTTTTGAAAATGAAAAAGTTAATGATGGTGTTTTATTACATTGTTTTGAAAATTAAATATTTTATAAAAAGTTTATTGAATTTATTTTTGTTTTTAATGTGTGAATACATAATCAATATTAATGGTATGATAACTGTTTTGAAAATGAAATTTAATATTGGAGTAGATTGTGTATTTTATGAATTTTTTTTTCATTTAAATTTCAAACTTTATAAAAAAAAAAACAAGTATTAGGGTTTTTGTATTTCCTTGTTTCACTATAAAGATTATGGGGATTTGTTTATACTTTAACAAAATTTATTTTTTCTTGATAAAGTTTACTAAATTTGATCGTATAATTTTGGGTGAATTGTCTCTTTGTAGTAATCTTACTTTTTCTTATTCTTAATCTCATTGTAACACCATGTATTTTCTTTAAACTCAGTTATGATAATAATGACAATGGTGTAGATATTCTAAAAAGCATCCTTTTCTACTAAACACCAATATTGAAGCGAGGAGCTAGCATCTCTAGTCCATCTTCTCTTTACCCTCATGTGTCTTTTACTAATGTTTGAATCTATAACAGGAAGCTTTTTTTTCCATGTTAGCTAATTTGTGCTTGTACAATAAGTAACTTATTATAGTCTTACTCTTTATGGATGGAAGTCCATCTCTGAAAGAAGGATAGGGTAGGGAATTTTTTTTTCATGTGATGCATTTCCTAATGAAACTCAATAGGTACTTCCCTTCATTATGAGGATAGTATCCAAGGTAGACTAGATTCTTCAGGGTTCAAGGCCAAGCCAATAATCAACAATTGAGTTATAAAAACAACAAAAATGTTACAAAGTGGGATTTGAAACCAAGCAATAGAGTACAACAACTTTCCTCTCAACCACTTAAACTTCAGTCAATTAACAAACATCTTTATTTTAATTATATAATTATAGATTATGAAATGTGTTTTTTTTTCTCTACTTTCCTCCAGATCCCCTTAAAAATAATACAACCCGAATTTCATAAACATAAAAGTTATAATAACAAACATGTTATTTTTTTTCCATACCACCAAAGCTCAACTTTTTTACCATGTACTTCCCATCTTATAGTCAAAGTTAAAAGCTTACGTAAGGAATTAAATTTCATCCATATAAAAACCAATGACCACATATACTTAAACATTATCATTACCATTATGTTGCATTTATAGCGGGTTAGCACAGAAAACCCAACAATACTTCTCCACATTCATGGATGGTAGAGGTGATAAACAGAAAACCTGACCCCAGAAAACTCGAGGTTCGAACATGTCACCAATGTCTGAACTAAAAGAATGTACACACATCTTACCAATTAAACTAACCTTTAAGACTTAATGAACTACTTTACTAAAAACATAAAAACATACTTTTATAACTTTAATGATTTTATGATAAGAATGATAACGTCACAAGGCCACATTACCCTCATATCTTTTTCATATTTTAAATGAATGCATTAGACTTGAAAGGGTTTCCCGTGACTTTGACAGTGATAAATTTTGAAAATAAAATAAAATAAGCGTTGGATAACGAAGGGACATACAAATTGAGAGGGTATCACGCATTCCACCTCCACTCATTGTTGTGTTGTGATTATCTAACTAGCGTAGATCCAAATCCTAGGCTCTATCAAGCACCGAGATGGATCAAATCTCTCGAGGTGCAAACCTCTTCTTAGGTATCCATTAATTTGATTCAAACCAAAAGACACATCTTTTTATTTAAGTTCCACATATAATATTTTTGTTATTAATATTTAATATTATTTATGGCCAACATATAATATTTTTTATTTTGTTAGGAACAAACATTGCATCATTTCCCCACACATGGTTTTAAAACCATATGCAAGGCCCTCCTACAACCATGGGTTGTTTAGGAGGCCTTGCACATGGTCTTAAAACCATTTGCAAGGCCCTCCTAAACCATGTACAATAAAACCATAGGTTGTTTAGGAAGCTTTGCACATGGTTTAAAAACCATTTGCAAGGCCCTCCTAAACAACATATGGTTTAAAACCATGGGTTGTTTAGGAGGCCTTGCACATGGTCTTAAAACCATTTGCAAGGCCCTCCTAAACCATGTACAATAAAACCATGGGTTGTTTAGGAAGCCTTGCACATGGTTTAAAAACGATGTGCAAAGCCTCCTAAACCATGTACAATAAAACCATGGGTTGTTTAGAATGCCTTGCACATGGTTTTAAAACCATGTGCAAGGCCAACATTTTTTTGCGGATAATTCAATTTTGTGTTTTTTTCTTGACTCACATATTTTTTTTACGGATAATTAAATTTTTACTTTTTTATTGTTTTGTTAGGTAGGAAGATTACAACATCTCCCCCATATTAGATTGTTTTTGTGGGCGATAGTGATATTATTTTTTATTTTGTGTTACAAAATCTCTCCCATAATATTCACTATCACTATTATTTTTTTCCAACATGTTACAAATGTTACTAACGTTACATCACGTTACAAGATCTCCCCCATACTAGGTTGTAGAGCACCTCTCGGCGCAATGAAAAGCGAAAATGTTTAAGGGTGGGAAGCTCAAGTCCCACAACCAAGTCCATGTACTATAAAGTATGAAAGTATGTCTGCTTTTGGTAATCAATGTATTTTATTTGATTTTACAGATCTTAGGTTGCATAGTATTTATCAAAAATATATTGCATTATTTTTTTTTAGGAGGATTGATTCTAGACATATTATTTTTAATACAAAATATACTAACTATGCAAATGAAATTTAAAAAAGATGACCTTTAAAATTAAAAAACATTTATTTTTATATAAAAATATGGTTGTGGTTAAATTGTCAATTTAAATAATAATTTTTTTATAATTTAAGAGTAAAAATTTAAAATGTTTATACAAAACAATATTACTATCACATACCCCAATTTTGTAAAATAATGTTAATTGTTTTTATTATATTCCTGAGACATTATGTTAAATTTAATGCTAAGTAGGAACTGCTGACTCAGCAGAGTCAACAGAAGTGGAATGCAATTCAGAATATTTTATTATTAATAAATAAATTGTGGAGACAACAGCATGGGAGAGCTGTTAAAAAGA
>LPNX010715570.1:0-13205 GCA_001517045.1 Pseudotsuga menziesii | reverse complement strand
TTATCATTATGAATCACTCACAATACAAAATATAGGTATTATACAACATCCAATGCCCTAATATGTTAACCCGGATAAGAAATAGACCCCAATCCCTTTATAGGGACAGAATTAAATATTTTAAGAAACTATCTTGAAAATATCTTAAAATAGACCAAAAAATTTAGAAGTGGGTGTGCTCACAATCGAAAATGACGTTACGACCATCTCAGATATCATCTTTGTAGAAGGGGGGGCTATAACCCCCATTGATCTGGCGCTATGCGAACGCGCCCAACACAATAATAACATTTCTGAAAAAAGAGACACCTTATGGAATTACAGTTATAAAAATGGTTAATATAACAACATTGAGTTTCTTTAGTAGCTACAAAAAAAATCCTTCAATTAAAATATTAATAAACTACTTCGTGCAGAAGTATTCTTTGGTCACATTCCATTGTCCAAAAGATAGTTTGCAGCCAAGAAGACAAACTAAAAAAGCCTCTAGACGCTCTACTCCCTCCAGCTCGTCTTGATTTAAGTTTATATCGTTGAACAGTTCCTCTTCCGAAATGAAGACAACAGAATCGGCTTCATCTGACTGGTTTTCAGAAATTCTATCCGAAATTCGTTTTCGGTATCACGCTCTCATTCCGTATCAGCCTCATCTTGTTGATAATTTGAAATAGTCTGCAACATCTCCAAAGTCAGGAAGAGGCCCTGCTTCAGTGTTCAAATTGGGGAGATCCTGTTGGAAAATATTTAGTGGAGTTGTATTAAGGCCAACTTGTTCTGAGGGAAGTGGAGGTGGTTGCAATTGGAAATTTAGTGTTTGCAGAGGCCGTTACCATAGGGTTATACCAGAGAAGTAGTTATGAGTCTATCAGTCTTTTTAAAGTTTGAAATTAAAAAAGAACTAGGAAATCGTAAAAATTACCTTTCCAGCGACTGAAAAAGATTAACCAGGTTTAATCAAATAACCACAAGATAAGTAAAAAAATATTTCGAAGCCCAGCATTTAACAACCGCTACAGCCAGAGCAGGGTGGAAAGAATCTAATGCTGTGCATAAATGCCTATGCCTGGAGGTTTTGAGCACAAACTGACTATCCGAGATAAACTTCTTACAACCCGGCGAATTTTTCCCACTGACAAACGGTTTATACCTACCTATGAATCGGGTTTTCTGATGGAAAATTTTGAAGGGATATCATTCGATTATTTATTTTTTTACACACTTAAACTTGCAGATAATCTATAAAAGCAAAGATGCAGATACCCAAGGAAGATTTTTTTTCCTGGACTGATAGCAGCATTCAATATCGATTTGCATAGTTTTTATACAGCATAAGTTACACCATAAATGTTACTCAGTGAAAGCATCTTCTTATACGAAAGCCCTGGATTAACTATTAACCCAGAAGTCGAGACTAAAGTTCAAGACAGCCAAAACTAGCTCGAATACTGTGAGGTTAGAGTTATTCCAGGTTAAGTCAAAATATAACCCAAAGAGGGTGAGACATAACTATCGACTGTACAATACTCAAGGTTGAGCTCTAGATCCCAGACAGACTGAAACCGTTGTAGATGATTGTCTATACTTGTGTTAAACCCTAAATGCAGACCCCAAAAATGGAATTAACAACCCAAATCTTATAATGAAATTTAATGTTCAACGCACACAGAAATAATGCAAGCATATCGGAGTAAGCCGAAGCTCAGCCACAAGACCAAAGAGTTACAAACCGAGTCTCTTGAATCAAGTCATACGAGGAAGCCCCACGAGAGTTTTTGTGCTTGCTTTATGCCATGTTTTACTAGGTAGTTGTCACGAACGAGGCACACCCTATCATTGTGATATAATATGCAGTCTTAACTTAAACAACGACGGTTTAAGACAGTAGTACGTTGAAAGTATCACTAGATTTACTCCTACATGCAGAGGGTGATAATATTCACTTACAAAGGTGTAATAAATTCATAACAGATACTTCCGACTTAATTGTCTCACGCTCAGCCATCAGCAAGTAGATCCATAGTCATGTAACCCTGGCAGAGGGAAAAAAAATCGATTTTCGTGGATACTTTAATATATCTGGGAAATAGGACCAGTGGGTACCATAATGCATATTACTCAAATACCATTACTGATCAGTTCCTCGCGATGGATTTCTTTCTACTGGACCGGACTCCAAATATAGGCATAATTATATGTAGCCTGCTTTTGCAATACCCTAACTTCAGGCGGAAATCTCCATACTTTGATGCCTAGCCGTGCCTTTGGCACAACTGAGGGTCAAAATACAGATCCTAACCTGAGAACAATAAATATATTCGTAGATTCGACTAAAAGCCAGATACAGGGCATTTCTCAAACAACAACTTACTGTTTGAAAAATAATACATCATGGACATATGTTACGGGACATAAGTCTCCTAAGCATTGATGGCATTCTATCATGTACTCTGAACTATTTCTAATAGTTATAAAAGATAATCAAACCCCGTCCACTTAGATATAATGAAAACATTTTGAGAGTTCCTACTCCAATTGACTATCATAACGCAAACCTGGCCTTGAAGGACTGAGGGAGATGGGCAAAGGTTTGCTCTTATAGAGACACGACCATTCTCAACATGGTGGGGTCCTCACCACCCAATGGTTGAAAACTATGACACAGCCAGTATCCTGCACTTTAAAGAAGGGTCAAAATGCAGCACGCAATCAATGGTCCACTTTGGTTGTGGGACAGAAAACGCAGCCAAGAGGGTTGCATCCAAACCACTATTCTAGCTATGGTTCACACACAAAACTGTACGTGATGATCTGGTCAGTTTATGGAGCGAATAACCCCATTTTTTTGGGGGGGGGCAGTTACCACAACCCTACGATTTATCCCTAGCCTTTGGAACACAATCAAAACAAAATATAGACCGTATGGATCATCAAAATCCACCGTGAGTGATCCCAAATAGGTTATGAATCTACACAGTCCAATCCAAATAATTTGACATAACATCAACACGCATTAGCACCTGCTAATATATGAGTTCAATAGGTACACAGAAGTGTAAATCCTGTCCTTTGGATTTATTGACAACCCACAAATAGGATTCTTAATCACAGTCAGGAAAAAGGTATATGAATACAAGGATTGAACCTAGCGACTGTACTTATTTGCTTATAAATACTACACAGTAAACTGAGCGATATCAAAACACCACCATACCTTCCAGTTCGCAAGATCTGGACTTCCGTTGAGCACTTCGTAGCTCGTAGAGTGGGTTTCTAGTTATGTTTCCCAACATCCCTCGTATCCCTAGGTACAGAATCTTCCGTNACTTCGTAGCTCGTAGAGTGGGTTTCTGGTTGTGTTTCCCAACATCCCTCGTATCCCTAGGTACAGAATCTTCCCTGAGCTTCCCCCTTTCCATTCCTTCCCAGCTCATAAAATAACCAAAGCCAAAGAAACGGTCAAGTGCTAGGATCCCCATACGTTATGGAGGAAATTTGGCCACTATCTTAGCCGTGGCAGGTTTCCATTAATTTTGCCAACCAGTGATTAAGTGGAGGCATACGTTCAGCATGTACTGGTATTTTTTTTTTCCCTTACAAGCAGTCATTTAATTTCCACAAGTTAAGGCAGAAACTCCTGCCACTAAAATGTCGAGGAGAATTTCCCCAAAGTCAGGCCAAAGATCAGCCTCCTTCACGCAGAGGAGATTCCTTTCAATGCTGGGTGCATGTTAAGCCTCTCATTATGCATATAAATATCTCCCTTCTTAAAACTACATGAATATATGTATATTCATATATATATATACATCTAAGTATGTAGTTTATTTACCCCATTTAACTAAGGGACAATAAATATATATACACCTATATATATTTATGTTATTTGCACATATGACCTATGTGTTCTTTTTGCCGGTTTTAATGTCCCTTTCATCGAAATTGGCGATTATGAAAACCCACCAATGATATCGTAGCAAGATTCCTTATGCCACAACATTTAGGTTATGAAGAAATGGGTCTGCCAGGTGTTGTCAACCACTAGTCTCTCCTCCTAGTTGACATGATTGCGTGAAATGAAGCTATACTCAAGTCTTAAGCCTCCCAAGTTCATGACTTAGGGAATCACATATAAGGTTCTACTGGTGGGGGCCTTGGCCTTGAGCTCCCCACCAGAGAATAAATACATTCATAAATTCAAAATATTTCGGGCCAGAGGAGAGGGATATTACATCCCTCCCCCCTAAAAGAAAAAGCACCGTCCTCGATGTTTCTTGTTTCTTCGACAAATCTTTTATTTTTTTCTGGACTCATCTCTTCTTGGTTCACCTTGTTCGGATCTCTCTTTCGGATTTCTTTTCTGATCTTTGTGGGTTCGTAGGACCTGCAAAAAAAATCGGGTCTACCCACATTTCACATAGATAAGAGTCAATTCATCATGTATGTAATTAGCAAGTCTTTTGCAGAATCATAACTACAACTTAGTCCTTTCAGTAATTCATGTCCAAATCACAATTCAACTTAACAAAATTCATGGATTCTCTTGCGATCTGTAATTTTCTAATATTCATGGGTGTCATGTTACCCAATTATTTTCCATAATGCAATTGATACATCAACAAAACATGACCACAAGCATTGAAATACCATTATATCAATAATGTCAATCAATCAACATATTACCTCATCGGTACTTGTTTACGTGCAATGCACATACCTTTTTCCGCATTGTTTCTTTCTTGGATGTCCTCCATCCCAGCACATCAAGTGCCATCAGTACTTCAAGTACCAATCCAAGCCACCCAACACAAGGACGATACCAACCCTTCGTGTATCTCCTCTGTGCTATTCAGGGTGCTTGTCATTTTTCTTTTCTCTTCAATCCAAGCCACCCAACACAAGGATGATACCCTGTACCCCTCTTAGCAGTATCTCCTTTAGGGTGCTTCACCAAGCTGAGGCACTCCGTTCTCGCACACCTCCACAGCGCCTAGAGGTTATTCTCTTCACAGAGTCCCCCAACTCATGTGACAGTCCTCTAATGTGTGCGGAACGAGTCTTAACCAAATGTCTTACATTTGAGCGTCCCGAGAATGCATAATGGTCCCTCGCTGGCCCGGGGGAAAACAAGGTAGATTTTAACCACTACCTCCATCACCACTCCCTCTTCTGGTGATAACTTTATACACATGAGATTTGACTCATCATAGTCCTGGAGCTTTAGCCTTTTTCATGGCCATAATCTTATGTGCCTGCAAGCACTCTGTAACGAACCCATAATTCAATAGGGAAAATTACAGAATTAATGGGGTAAAATTTTTCCTCACTTTAAATGTATACAATTGATTATAACAAGAGGTCCATATAATTAATAATATTTCAAATCGAGACAAAAGATGTAACATCTCCCAATATAAAAGAGTTTCTATTTTTCAAAAGATAATGAACAACCACAACATTAATGCTACTTTCAAGCATTCCTCTTCAATTCAGATTTGCTTACCATGCAGCCTTATTATTTATTCTTGACACACATATTTATATAACTTCATAACCCATGGGAAGGTCCCCTGTTTTAGATAATTGTTTCCCCATGCAGGATTTATCTGGTGACTATGACACATACACCTCTAACGCAAATATTTTAATAATAGCATACACTTGGTGTCCTACAATGTGTTTGTGAATATGTTTAATTCATTTATCTGCAACTTTCAACTATCATTCAGAATACATGCTTACTTCCTTCAGCCACATTTTAACATATATTTACTTGCGAACTATCATAAGGGTTCCTGATTTAATTTACCATCCTAGACATGGGTTTTTATTTGAAATATAAATATATTTTAATGGTGTTGAGTTACAGATCTATCATCCTTTTAAGTAGAGATGTTGTGGTTAAGGTTTAACTTAAATTGAACCCAAAGAGACATAGGCAGCAACCTTCCCTTAAGATTAGTCACCCATATTTACAATGTTTCATCAACCATACATTGGTCATTCTAGTATAACTTTGATATATTAACATTTGTGACTTAAGAGGTGTAGTACACCAACACTTCATCCTTAAGGTGTCTTAAAAACAATTCTCTAATTAGCCCCTTATTCCTCAATTCCGTTATGTGTGAAAGGAGGAAATGTTTGTTTGGCTGTTACTACAAAACGATTCAATCTTGTTAGCAGCAGATTTACAAGGCATTTCATATAAAACATGTTCACTCAAAATAGTATCAAAACACATGCATTGTAAGCAATCCTTCGACAATTTTCTTTAATGTAAACTCCCCAAATTTATTGTTCATAACCACGAGTATTGCATCATCATCGTGCTCTGAACATGACTTACTATGCATATAATAAAACATTACGATAACAGCAACATTCTTGAATTATCATTTACATTACTACAGCCCATTTACAGCATGGAATCATATGTATAGAGATAACAGGAAGAAAATAAAATAGAGACACAAAGATAAACAAACATGAGCCATAAACAAGAGAGAGAGACACCGGAGTTTGTGGTTCACCCAATCCATGGGCTACGTCCACCAAACCGTCACATCCTGTGACATTCATTTCATTTAAAAATGTTACAATACATGACATCATTGTCGCCATACTTTCATATTTGTTTTTCTCATACATTCTCTTGTCAAGAGTACTTCTAAGCTATTCGCTACTAAGATCAAACTACAACCTGAATTCTAACAAATTCCTTCAGGTATAGTAACAAAACTAGGCATCCAACCCCTTAGTTGCTAAAATGCTCGGACATCCAAATGTAACAAAATGATCGATGAGGCTGACCAAAAACCCAATACTCCATGCCCTTGACATTCAACAACTACGAGAGTTCCATCTTTTCCAAAATACATCATATGTTTTTAGAACCCAATGGAGGTGCATTGGATTAGAGATTACTACTTCAATAATTTTAGATCCCAAAGGAACACCTCATATATTTTAGTTTCTCATGGAAATACATTTAATCAGAAGTTCATACTTTAATCAAAAGTATTGGTTCAAAGGTTAATACTTCATTCATTTTAGTTCCCAAACGAAAAATACAGATATTTTAGTTTCTGATGGAAATACATTTAATCAGAAGTTCATACTTTAATCAAAAATATTGGTTCAAAGGTTAATACTTCATTCATTTTAGTTCCCAAAGGAAAAATACAGATATTTTAGTTTCTGATGGAAATACATTTAATCAGAAGTTCATACTTTAATCAAAAGTATTGGTTCAAAGGTTAATACTTCATTCATTTTAGTTCCCAAAGGAAAAATAAAGATATTTTAGTTTCTGATGGAAATACATTTAATCAGAAGTTCATACTTTAATCAAAAGTATTGATTCAAAGGTTAATACTTCATTCATTTTAGTTCGCAAAGGAACTACCTTGGATTGGAGGTTAATACTATATAAAATCTTCCAATGGAAAGAAATGAGACTATTCGTCCATTCTTTAATAAGCCATTGAATTCCCAAGTATTAAAAGAGAATATAAATAATTCCACCTATGGATAAAATAGTCACTCATGACACATGTACCAAACACTCATGTTATAAAATACTCATACAGTTTATTTGATATAGACAAAGGAATGAGTTGCCAAGAAGTAGCCATCACACTGATCCTGTATGCAAACTACTTACTACTAACCCTTACTCAACAAGATTAAGCCTGAATAGAGTCTTACACAAATCTATCTTTTGAAATGACATAAATATATATTTTATCATAAAGGAAAAGTACTGAATCAAGAACCTCTACGAGTTATAATGATAAAAATGAATATCAGAGGCTACGAACACCTCAGATTTGATGATTGCAAGCGGCCAGAATTCATCCATGGTTTTTTCAGGTTCACTCTAAAAAAATGCAGGCACTGGAGAATACATCCCCCCTTTAACAAAGGTAATCGCAGACTTGGAGATTTGTTAATGCTAAGATTAAAAAAATAAACCGAGGAGCATTATGGCAGTTCACGCAATTTCAGATTAGAGAAAGAATTGATAGAGTTCAGACCTAACGCTCCATAAAAGCTACTCGCAGAACTGGAATGAGCTCAAGAGAGTTGGGTTCATAACCGGTAAAGAGAAAACCACAGCTCTATAAAAAAAAATGATGGGGTCCAGACCCAATCGAATCATAACAGAATAAAGCCAAATCGCAGGGTTTTAAGAAATGTAGGCACCCTATCCAAACTTAGATATGCAAAATATGCACGAAGACTCCAATCTAGAGAAAACACAGTCTCGATTATAGAGAAAGAACAGGCATAATCTCACATGCGAGGAAACGCAGGTCGCCTATACACTTTGGATTTCTTGAGATCGGAATTGAACTAGAACATACTGGATTTATGTTGCAGTCGCATAATACATGTGTTTACCGATCTCGCCCCTAAGCTTAGCATGTAAGTAATTAAATTACAAAATTGCATAGTACAGATATTAATATCTGGATCTAGGTTCACATGCAGAGGTCATAAAAATAGTATCATAGATGTTCAGATCGAAATCAAAAGGAGTCTAATTGCTACGATACACAACAGTTAAGATCATACACATCTATCTTTGAATCCATACAAAAACCCATCCATGGTTAAAATACAGAAAAAGACATACCTCAAATACGATCTTACTTCGCTCTAGAGCACCGTTTGCAAGAACGCATACCAGAAAATGGATCTCTGAGAAATATGTTGCCCTCTGAATGGAACTCTTAACCCAAATTCCTAACTTGATCTCCCTCCAAGAAAACCAAGAGAGAGTGCTTCATCACGCATCCTTCCCCCTTCTTAACCATCACAGCAAAATATCCTTTCAACCTCCTTCCTAAATCGATGCCGAAAGGTAGAGGACCTACCTCCCACGTGGCATCCATGCCTGAGGAAACTCTCGGTGTTGGAAAGATGCCCCATGCATTATGGGTTTTTTTTCCTTTTATTTTATATTTCATTCCTCTTGGGAAATCCTAAAATTGAATTTCCCCATTAAGTTTCCGCAAGCGCTGGTTGTTTCCTCAGATAAGATAACTTAATCTTTTTGCTAAGTAATGTATAACCCTCTTTAATTTCTTATCATTTTTTTCTAGTATTACTACTAAGTGGGTTCGCCATAAAACACTATACTTACTATTCCTATCAAGTAGGAAATCTCTTCATCGCCCCTTTCTTTTTAGATAGACACATATCTATAAATCTTTATAATAGATAGGTATAATACATCTCACCGATATATTCTTCTTCTTTTTTTTTTCGTGTTTTTCCCTCATGGGTTTAGTTGCCCATTGTCAACTCTTAAGTCTTCCAGGAAATTTGGGATAGAATTAATTTCAATGTCTTACTGGTGGGGCCTTGGCATTGAGCTCCCACCATAAGATAAGTACAATATACAATCAAAATTATGAAATAGTTAGGGTGTACATGAGGGACATTACATTCTCCCCCCCTTAAAGTAACACCGTCCTCGGTGTTCGTATTTTCAACAATTTATTCCCTCGATTCTGACATCTTTTCTTGTTTTATTCTTTTCATTCTGATCCCTTGAGATATTTCTGCATCTTCTTGAGTCGTTAACATTCAATTCCTGCAGTTCTCCTGCAACAAGGTTCATGTCTAGTCCGAATTGTTATTCAGTAATTCATGTCAAAACTGTAATTCAACTTAGACAAAAGCCATAGATCGCTTTGCATTGTAACAATATGCAATTTTCTAGTTTTTCATAGGTATGATAACACTCAATTATACTCATTATGCAATTTATCCCTCAATAATAGAAACATAATTACTACCCTTTGGGTGTTGGTTTTTTTTTTTTTTTTTCCAACCCTTTGATAGTACTGTCATCCTCGACCCGAGGAAATTATTTCTTCACATTAGACCTGAAGCATGAAATCATCTTATTACTTGGATATTTGTTTAACACTTCTCCTTTGAGTTCCTTCTTCCATTCTCATGTGGACTTACAACAATTTCTGAGGTTACTCTCCCTTTTAACCCCTAGTTAAAAGTTTTCTCCTCAGCGACATCAAACAGCGTCCTGTCTTCCAGATGTCCAGTTTTGCCTAGGTCTTATATTTTCCACACTATATGCCTAACACCAATGTGCTCATACAGCAATCGCTTGCCTAACACCATTGTGCTCCTACAGCATATATGCCTAACACCCAGGTGCTCACACGGCAATCACTTGCCTAACACCATGGTGCTCCCGCAGCATTCAAATTTTCTTGTTTGTATTTAGTATAAATTTCATTTGGAAAATTTGCAACGCACACTCCCTGGTGCTTTGCATGACTCTACTGTCATTGTCGAGATTAATAACATTAGCCTCATGGTTAAATAACATCTATCGATAAACATGATTTTCATTCATTTAATCAACATTACCTAAGTTGTAGTGATTGTACCATTACCATCATTCATGGTTCATACCATCTCATAACTTATCCAGAATAAACAACCACTTATTTACAAGTGGAATTTAGAATCCATGTCTTACATCGATCGTGAGATGATCAGATTCATCGTAACGCCTGCAATGTTAGTACATAACACCACAATTTTCAGTTAAACCTTGGTTCACAGAAACCTTGAAATACAAAATTTATAATAAAATAAAACAATACTCGTTCTTGAGTGGTTTAGCTTCCTTATTTAAGGAAGTGAATTTTTGAGACCATTAGTCCATTTCAGTTGGTGGTGTCTTACGCATAACCTGCAAAGTTAGTCTATAACATTATACGTCGTTCATTCACTTATCATTTCAAAATGTCAATAGCAGCTTCCCGACACTCAGACCTTAGATCTTCAACTCAACCATTAAGGCAGAGATTATAGATATCCAAACTATAATAATTTTAAAGTAAAGATCTTACTCTATCCTTTTGCATTCAAAATGACTCGGTTAATAAAATAAATCTGAGATGATATTTTTCCCTCTAGCTCTGTTCAGCTAAGTCACATGTTATGCACATGCGTCATATAAATGCCATCAAACCTTTTTGTTAGTTATATCCCAACCCCAAATCAATGCATTTGTGGAATTTTGACACCTTGAACAGGTTATCAGACTTAAGGCAAGTCCAACATTTTACCTGCGATTTCAACAGCAACATTTGTTAGATCTATTCAAACCAATACGATGCGTTACAGGGATTGGGCATCCATCGTTATCAGATCCAAGGATATAAATCATAAAAAAAATGTGGTACCAAATTTGTATACTTTGATCAATGGAATTCTCAGGCATCAAATCTAGATATGACTTAGATGCACAATCATCAGTACCTATGTAAATATTGTAAAGCATTTAAAAACGGACCAATCATAGCGATCTAGTCACAACAGTGGACAAGTAATTTAAAATTTTAATTTATACCTGTCAGCTTCCGTGGTGAGTAACACCTAGACATATGAAAAAAAATGCTACAAATTCTGATTATGCAAGTGTGAATTATGATAACTAGCCATTCACGCACCTGCACCATCAATAGCATGTTGTTCGATTCCAAATCGATTCAGTTCTTAAGAAACTCAAAACATAGACGATATTTTTATTTTATAGATCGTAATCATAGGGTCGTGTGTCAACTAGGACAATAGTATGTAGAGTATAACATGTTTAATCAATGCCAATCTATGCTGCATCAGATCTGCTTATAAATTTAAACATATGACAAGAAAATGAACCACAATGTCAAATCTTTTATGTAAACAAATTGAACATAAAAAGAACTATCTTTAGAGAGGCAGCTGCAAGCCTTGTAGTAGCAAATTGTTCCTTCCATCGAGCAGAAAAAAACATGTGGATATGATCCTTAGAAGGTAGTTTTAAATTTGTTTCCTATCAGCCAATCGTACAACCTTTACGCAGTTTCCTAAAATTACTTTGCTGTTTGAGAACCCAGATATCACAACCAAATTTCATGTGAACCTCTTTTAAGTTGTCTTTAATGCATAAAGAAACAAGAGGATCCCAAAATCAGTCTAGAAAACCATCTCGTTAGCATAAGTGTGGAAATATTTCATTGTTAACATCCGAAAATTTTAACGAAAAACATAAACACAAAAATTAGGCACACATGGAGCTTCTGACCACATTATTCCTATATGTTTCCTACATTTATAATCCATCTTTATTCGGTTGAAATTTATAGTTATGACTGCAAGTATTCTTCCAACACAGGGAACCTGATTGAGGGGCCAGAATAACTCACAACTCAAATCGGATCCACCACCTATTCCTCAATCAACTTAAGTTCTACTTGCGTCTGTTGGAGCAAGTAAACCTTGGCAGTTAGTTAAAATATTAGCTCGCAAATACCTTTTGTAGTTTTCCTCAATTTACATAAGTTTCAGAAAGAGTTGTAACTATTTTAGTCTCACATGCCGCAGAATTAAGTGTTTTAAACAGAACCATACATAGACTCCAATGGAATACCCTACTGTAGAATAATTCATTCAAGTATCAAAACATTGTTGGGAAAACAATCTTTAGTCCAATTTTCCATACCTTGCCATAAGAATGGGTTATGAGCCGTTTTGGCTTTGAAGAAAGAATTACTTTTGTTATACCTTCTTTCGTGACGTTTTCTCCTTGTTACCTCCTTCATCCTTTTGGAGGCTCACTTGGACAACTTATTCCCCCTTGTTCGTCAGTGTCATGCATCCATAAATAAAAACAATTGATTGGTTAGAGATATGCCTATTCATGCTTCCTAACTACACGTTGAACCCAAATAGGCCCGAGTGCTGTCACTCTGGCTCTGATACCATATGTAACGAACCCATAATTCAATAGGGAAAATTACAGAATTAATGGGGTAAAATTTTTCCTCACTTTAAATGTATACAATTGATTATAACAAGAGGTCCATATAATTAATAATATTTCAAATCGAGACAAAAGATGTAACATCTCCCAATATAAAAGAGTTTCTATTTTTCAAAAGATAATGAACAACCACAACATTAATGCTACTTTCAAGCGTTCCTCTTCAATTCAGATTTGCTTACCATGCAGCCTTATTATTTATTCTTGACACACATATTTATATAACTTCATAACCCATGGGAAGGTCCCCTATTTTAGATAAGGGTCAGTGCAAGAAGATGATGGACCTTTAAGATGCAATCCTAGTTTTCAAAAACAACATCATGCTACCAAAAAATACATCAACCCGAGCCTG
>LPNX010715569.1:108243-132346 GCA_001517045.1 Pseudotsuga menziesii | reverse complement strand
ATATAACAAACCAGACTGAGCATAGATCAAGTCTAGTTCCTGCGCCCTAAAGATGGCTTGTTCCTCATTCTGCACTCCGGATGTGGAAACATCCTTCGCAATATATGGTAATAAATATTTGAGGAACCACTCAAGGAGGAATTCCGACGGTATAAAGGCTTTTATTAATCTCTTCCGTCTACGCCACTCTTGAATATGATCAGAAATATGGGTGGCTTTATCTTGCCGAAATGTCGACAAGAGTTCAGTACCAACATCATACCATACTAGTAGCTGGAAGTGATTAAGGAAAGTCATCGCAAGGTCGTCGAACAAATTAAAGGCACCCCTAGGTAACTCTATATACCATTTCACCGCAGGCCCTGTAAGGGTGCGTTGAAATAGTCTCAAGTGGACTGAGTCCTGATGCAATGAATTGGAAGAGCACCATAGGTGGAATGTCGTAACGTGTTCACTCGAATCCTCTCCTGGTTTTCCTTCGAACTTAGGTATGTCCGAAGGAAGCTTGGTAGGGACAGCCGGCCAAGCCGGGTCATGAGCCACAGGATCGTTCGTAAGTCTCGATAAGTCAGGTAAATTGAGTGTCGTGAGGAAAGGGAGCTTAGCATGATGAGGTTTAGGGACCGCTCCCTGGTTCATATAAGATTGATTACCACCATGACCTTGGCCATAGTGACCTCCTCCTGTATGACCCGCATAGGGTGGCGTGGAAGTCGCATAATGAGGTGGACCTTGACTAGTAGGAGCTACAAAGCCATAGTTAGGAGATTAAGCAGGTTGTGAATACCTGCCTCCATAAGGTTGAGAGACCTGTCCATACTGCGCCCCATAGTAGGGTCCATAGGTCATCGGCTGCGATGCCCCATGAGACACTCCATAGGTAGGTACATACATTCCAGAAGTAGGTATATACATGCCAGAAGTAGGGATATATGTTGAGGAAGTAGTAACCTGACCTCTAGAAACATGAACATAACCTCCCAAAACTACGGGTGGTATGTAGACTTGAGACACAACTGGTCTAGTAATCGCAGTACGGATATGAATCGTAGCTACGTGACGACTCGAAGGACCACGAGAGTAAGGTGGAGGGTTTGCATTTGAAGAACTCAGAAGCGAGGACGAAGGAATCTCTGTAAGAAGATATGTGCTAGTGCCTATCGTCACTCGTATAGAACCTGGTATCGCTATGGGATCACTAAATCTAGACCTAGAAGGTATATAAGATGTAGCTTCCACCGTTGGGATGGAAGGTGCAATGTGAGTAGTATTCCCAAACCTCTCTGCAAGGTAAGGCATGGGAATGCCCCCAGGTATAGTGTTAGGATCAAAGTCGGATTCAACATGAAATGTCAAATCGTGCATAGGAAAACCAATGGTAACATAACTACCATAGCTGGTGCTAGGAGGGTCAAAGTGAGTCTCAACATCATCCAGCATTCCATACTGGTAACGGGTCAATGGAGAATCTAGCCTAGTGTGAGCAGGTCTATCATGTAAAGATCCTATCTGGGAAATAACGGGACCGGTCTCAGCTAGGTCAGGTGAGGGATCATATGTAGGAGTAAATTCCCCATCGTCAATACGAATAGGAGGAGGTGGCTCAGGAATAGTCTCTTAATGATCCTCCATGGTGTGTGAATCAATGTGTGACACAGTCCGCCTGGACCGTCTAGGCCCCTCTCCCAAAGGAGGAGGAGAAGTGGAAGGCGGAAGTCCTGCTAACCGATGAGAACGGCGCGGAACCGCACCCGTCTCCACAATGACTCAACCAAAAAAGCAAAGACTCTCTATTTACGTCAACCCTAGGCCAACTAGCGTGCACAGAGCAATCACTATCAAATCTAAAGCCAAAAGCAAGCAAACAAGGGCTGGATAAGTGAGCTCCCGAATTTCGCCGGTATGTCTCGCCTAGGAGAGGCTTGAGAGGCCCTTGTCACCACAAGCAGAGGTTCGAAACCAATTATTGTGGCCCTCAGCTTCAACGTGTAAAGCGACTGTGCTGTCCGACCCCAACCTGGCCGGGACACATGCAGAATAACCTCTACACGTACCCCCTCGATATCCTAGGTAAGGTCACTAAGGTCACCTCGATATAATCAACGCTCAGGCGGACAGTCGCAGGTGGGATTGACCGTATGGGCAGGGTAGCAAAGCCCGAAACTCCCGAAAGAGCCCCTAGATACGAATACAATCCTGGCTATATCGTCGGTGCTACACAGTTCTCAACCAGGTGCTACACAGTGCTTGACTCCCTTTTGAGAGGAGCTTCCTGAGAACGCTGGTTATATAAAGGATTTCCACACTCCCTGGACAGACACCTAGTTGTTGTTGTTTAGTGATCTTGGAGAATTAACTTTCAATGAACTATTCCAAGATACTAAAACCTAAGCTTGTTGGTGCACCCTAGAAAAGAAAAGAGTGTAATTCATTTTATTTAGCGTTGATTTTAGTTTGGCTTTATTTACTCAAAAATAGGATATGGTCGTGCAACTAATGGTGTTATGACGCAACAAGAAGTAAAATGCACACCTAACAATCAATGCAAATGCATTGTGTCCATACAAACAGGGTATGCGTACTACGTGAATGCACAATTTCTTCTTCAAATGAGGAATGCAAATTTCCCTATATGAATTCCTAACTATTACTCCAAAGCAAATCTAGATCTAATGCAAGTACAATGCAAAATGCATAATGCAATGCATGATTATAAGCAAATATTTTGGATTTTTTGAAAATAAAGAGATACAAAAAGCAAAAGAATGAATCTAACCACCCCAGACTCTGCAAGCACACATAAACAACATTCCAGCAAATAACTAAGGCAAAAGGACTCTAATGCACTAATCTCAAACAAAAAATCAAAGATGCCATGACAAGAACTTTCCTAAAAGAAAAAATTTAGGCTAAAAAAAACATTTCTGGTAAAAAACAGAGGTATTAACAGACTCAGGCAGTGCCAAAGGAGACTTAGCAACTAACAACATTCACCCAGCAATCCACTATCTTCCACAAAAACGTAAAAAACCAGGGTATATGCGACTGTGCGCAGTGAACCCGCGTGTATACGCGAAAATCCCAGGGGAAACCGCATGTATACGCGACTGTAAGTAACAAACCCGCGTACAGGAAGAAAAAGATACAAAAATTCCAGGCAAACAGACAGGCTGAGACTAAATTCACACCAATCAGGCTCTACCAGGCATACATGCCCCCATACCCGACACAGAAACAAGAGAGAGAGAGCAATTCAAATACATTGAATTCCAAAAGATCAACCCCCAAAGGACAATTACTAGGAACTCCCTAGCAGAGTCGTCAATTCTGTTACGGAGAGAAATTCCTATGGCTTGGGGTACCACAACAAACAACTAGACTCCAGAAATCAATCTTTCCCAATATGCAATAGAAATAAAAACATCTAACACTAAAGGATCGAACCTTGTACCTTATTTCGGACGGTTGAAGTAGACCCCCGTTGAGCTTTCCAATCTTCAGCTTGAATTGTTATACCACGTCCTCAACAACAAGTAAACAATACAAGCATACTATATTTCATGGTGTTAGATCTATTCTAGCATATATAATCAATAATGTATAAGCATTTGACATATTCCAATGGATGCAACATTCATTCAAATACACATTACTGGATAGGAAAAGATATTTCTATTAATATGAATCAGAGATTACAAGTGACAACCTCTGATGGAACGTCTGCGAACCGGAGAAACTAAATCCCCCACTTGGGCCTCCACCACCTCAATCCTCCATCACTTCGATAGCAAGCTTACAAGCAAAGGAAAGCTTGGGAAGAACACAACAGTGCTCCAAAGGGACAAAGGGATGCAGACTCAAGTATAATTCTGGCAACAATGGACTATAGTTTTGATACTCTCAATTCTCTCTTATGCTTTCAATGTCTCAATGGGTTCCTTATATAGCTTTTCAAATGGATACTGAAAGGTCGAATCCGTGCGATCTCAAGGCATATGGAAGGCCAGGAGTCATATGAGTCTGATCCATGTCAAGGAACGCTCCAAAGGATTTTGGATTATGCACACATCCCGATGTACACGACTATCGATGGAATATCCGCGTATGTACACGGTTATTGGGGAAAAGGCCACATATATCACTTTTCTAATGTTTTTAGGGATGGTCAATGATACATCAAAAGACAACAATTGGTCCATAGGGGCTAATAAGTCTGCAGTAGGATAGGGGAAGGCCATACAATGTGTGATTCACCTAGTGTGGTGAAATCCGCTATAACACCAAGCTTCGAGAGTATGGCCAAAACTAGTTTCTCCTCCTTTTCAATTGCACACTGTTTTAGCTGCAAAACAAGGGCTTTAAACTTGGAAAAGTAGAGTTGTAGGGATTCGAAGTTGCTGGGACTCAAGTAGATCAATTCATTCTCGATTTGATTTCCTCTCATCTCATATGTCTTACCAAAAATCTCTACAAGCTTCTCCCATACTTCATTTGGTGATGTCAATCCATCAAGATGGAAGAGGAGGTCTCTGGATATGGTAAGACACAAGAGACCATAAGCCTCATCCCTCCTGTTGTGCCATTTAATTTTCTCTACAGTTGCATTGGGCTCTGCTTCAGTTTCCATAGTCACCCTATATATACCTTTTTCTCTCAACAATATATCCATCTCTGCTTTCCATTCAAAGAAATTAAATGGGGCCAAGATGATCTTTTGAGATTGATCCATAGCTCAGAAATTGTCCCTTCAGTCATCAAAATAGCTCCTAGTCAAGATGTTGAACCTGCAATAGCAATATGGAAGGAGAGAAATCGATCTACAAAGTCTCTGATACCATGTGTAAATTGAACCCAGGCGATAGATCAATTGCACTCACTAAATTACTAATCAAACATGCAAATTTACACACAAAGGAGACTGAAATTGGAGCATAACACTAATCTGTATTGAATAAGTGTAAATTCACCAACCTTGTGAAGTCATAGCATACTTCAATAAATAATTACATGAGATATTTGAATGCATAAGGATTCCATTCGAAATAGTCAAAAGCAGGCTTTCTAAATCTAGTCAAATCCCCCATAGGTGCATAAAGCAGTTTCCAAATCTGCCTAGGATCTCACGAATTGGAAAATTCAAGTAGGAAAGATAATAGGTGATGGAAAGACAACTCATACATGCATTTATTAGGATAAAAGAATGGAGGATGATGAGGGCAAAAAACAAGTCAACTCCACCTAGTCTTACTTTCCCTTTTGCCATAAAACTCAGTAAAGCAGGCAATAAAGCAGAAAAAGCAGAAATGCGCTAGAGAGGATCTAGAATAAGGAAGACATGCTAAATATAGATTCCAGGAGGTTTCCCAAGCGCTCCATGACTCACTTTTAGCAAGTTTGACTTCTAGGACATGTGGAAGACAACTTGCATAGAGTGGAATAATGGAGACTAGGAAAATAAGACAAAAATGGATTAATTAATGTCTAAGGTAGCTAACTATGGGTTGATTATTCTAACAATGTTGAGTTTATAATTGGTTCATATCTGATATATCATGCTACTGTTATATATTGTTTTCTTTCATTAACAACTTAGACCTGATATAGATCGCTACCATTATTAGTGTTATTGTTTTAAGTACTTTAATGGTTATTGTGACTCATTGTTTTTGGGACATGTTGGACATGAAGAATATTGAGGTATGTTTTTTCTATGTTGTACGGGGTTGTTTTATTGTTTCAGCTTTGAGTTTGAATATTTAAGAAAAATAATTATAAAATAGAAATGAGTTGAATCTACCTGAGAGTTTGCAGCTTTCCTCAAAATGAGCTGAAATGTGTAAATAAAACATTTTTATGGATCTTGTGTCTTTAGAGTGGCACCTTGTGCACTCTAGTGAAGTGAAAGACAGAGAAGTTACTTCTCCTGGTATAGGACTAGGATGGGGTGCTACTGATGGTGGATTTCGCTTGAGGTAATTAATTTTAGATAATTTTATGATGTATGAGTGAATAGTAGCATTGACTGCCAATATTTTGGATAACTCAACTGTATGATTTGTAGCATATTTTCTAGTTAGTTCTTAAGTTCATGTGGATATTCAGACAAACATCATAGTGATGGGTCATCCTAAGAAATGTTAACATATGTTTATGATTGAGACACTCAAATTTTTATTAGATTTGAGCAAATAGAGCTCAAGGGGCATATTTCCCTCCATTAAGAAGTCATTCTTATTGACCTTTCCATGACTACATCATGTTATAATGCGTAATTGTGTTTGTGGTCTAATTTTAGTCAAATAGGACATAAATATTTTAAATCTAAGTTCCAAGGAGTTTACTATTTTCCAGCCTAAATATTCAAACAATGAACACATATATCTTTATTTACAACATTCTTGTTGTTGTTTTAATTTGTGAAAGAAAAATCACACACATTGCTCAAAAGAATAGTATGTTATATATCATCTATTGCATACTCACTTGGCATCTTAATTGAGAGAAGATAATGTTCTACATTAGTTACTACAACTATAGTGTATAAGAAAAAAGAAGAGGAGATCAGTAACTGACGCATATGCAGAGTGTTTCAGTAACTATATTTGTCTATTTATGGATGGACCTATATTTAGTGTACGGATTTTCTCTCTCGCTAGCCACTTGTTTTCAGTGAAGATAACTTTAAAATTTTTATGGTGGATATTTTGGTTTTTTACCTTCTTAATCTTATATTACCCAATTGTATGCATATAAATGACAATAATAATAGCTATGATAAACAAGAAAATATAGTGTACTACACAATTAGAACACAATCATTCTTCCATATTCCATCACAATCAAGGTATGTCAATACTATTGAGGATGATAATGACATTTCTTCTAGGATGGGAATGGTTCAAACTTCATATTCCAAGGTAGCATAACATAAAGTTGAAATATTGCACTTGTTAAGTTGTATGAAGTAGGAAAATAAAGGTAAGATATGATAGAAGGATGCCATTGAAAGTAGAAGATTTGGGTTAGATGGATGTTTCTCAATCCTTTGAGGATGCATGTGTGCTATTTTCTCATTTTTATTCCTAATAATATTTATCAAGACTTAAATAAATTATATACTAATAAGTAATAGGTTATTTGCTTGAAATATATATGCTATCCTATACAGTTTCGAGGAGGACATTTAGTCTCTAATACTCATTGCCTACCAACATCAGTGTAAGTGCCTAGAGGTATGCCAAGATTTTAAATACAATATTTGCTACGAATTCTATATTTTGTTTAAAACATACACGGTAAAAATTGCTATAGTGACATACTGGTGTTGATATAGCGACACACTAGTGCTTAGTCGTTTCTAATTTGCCACGAACTATTGTCACTATACCGATGCCTTGATGTTGCTATTTTCGTGCCTATAGCAATGCATTGTCATTGCTATTTCAACAAATGTACGATGCCATAGCGACAAAAATACGTCACTCTAGCGATGCATTATGACTTACGCGCATGAATTTTCCACAATCCTTCGTCGATATAGCGACTCCATGACGTTGCTCTAGAGACGCATTATGACTTAGGTGCATTAATTTGTCGCAATCTTCCGTTGCTATAACACCTCCAAGACGTTGCTCTAGCGACACGTAAACCTCACTATAGTGATTCCCATAGTTTTTCGAAGCATAGGCCACAATCACCTCATGTCATCGATGTTCTGTCGCTATGCCGATGGAATATTTGAAGTATGGCTAATGTGACAAAAATTTGGGCTTCTATTCATCACTATAGTGATAGAAAAGTGTTGTTATAGCAATGATTTGTTGTGGGAAAAAAGTTCACATGTACTAGTGTATTAATGTTATATAAACTATATATATAGTTTAATATATATTTTTTCACAATAAATAATTACTATTTCAAAAAAAAAAAATTATTATTATAGAATCTATTTTTTAAGTTTTGAAAATATAATGATAATTGTATTTTCCAAAATAGTGGGCTCTTTTTTTTTGAAATAGATTATTTAAAAACTTAAATAACCTTTCATATAAAACTTTAGTTTCTTTAAAAAAAAATCTTTTTAAATTACTTCCTTTATCTTATTAGTAAATCCTTTCAATAAGAATACTCCTCTAACTTTTAAGTAATCAACTTAAAATGTAAGATAGGTTATCACTTGTATATTTATGTATATGATATATAATTTTGCACATAGTGGAGGGGTAGAGAAATCGAGTGTCAGCAGGTGCGTGAGATATTTTTAATGGATTAGGGTGGTAGAGAGTAGTGTGGGAAGGTGGCTATTTTTTTTATAAGTAAAAAAAAAGATAAGGTGGTCAAAACCTAATTTTAGGGAAACCCAAGAAATTTTAGACAATGTCTGAATTTAGCCAAAAGTCGAAGTAGAGATTCCCAGGAAAGGGATCTGATACCACTACAGTGGTAAAAACCACTTTTTAGGTAAAATCCCAATATAGATAGAATAAGTAAGAGTAATTGATAATATGTGAGATGATTAATATTTACAATTGCTTGTGCTTATATAATCTTGTCTTGCACCTTTTCACCAAAGGTCATGACTATTGACTTTAACTATTTTTTATTAATAATAAATTAATATTAATTATATTTAATATTTATTTATCATTATTTCATTGTTACATTCGTCGATCTGAGATAGGGTCATCATTCTATGGTACGTTGAAGCCCACCTCCTACAAGCTTTCAGGGACACCCGTTGACTCCCTACCCGGGGCGTAGAATTCTAACCGTGCATCAAAATGGGGTTCTGGTGGGTCATGCAAGCATTTTTAGGGAGGTTCCATGTGGGAAATTTAGCCACATGTTCATGGTCGAGGAATTTTCAAAGTTGACCCTATGTGCAAAAATTTCACATTCCCTTACTGAGTAAAGCCCTAGTTTCCAATATTGACTTAGAATAGGATCCCTTGTCCATGGACCAAGAGTAGAGGGCCACCACTAGAACTATCCTGATGTCCTGAATCCAACAAAGTTGATGGTTCCTTGATCTAAGCCATGATCATCATTCTATGGCACGTTGAAGCCCAACTCCTACAGGCATTCAAAGACACATGTTGAATCCCTACTTGGGGCATAGAATTCCAACCGTGCATCAAAACAAGTTTCTGTTATTTCATCCAAGTGTGTTTAGGGAGGTTACATATGGGAATGATATCCACATGTTCATGGTCAAGGAATTTGCGAAGTTGACCCCTATGTGCAAAAATTTCACATTCCCTTACTAAGCAAAACCCTAGTTTCCAAAATTGGCCTAAGAAAGGATCCCTTGACCATGGAACTAGAGTAGAGGGCTTCCCCTGGCACTATCTCAATGTATTGAATCCAACAGATTTGACAGTTCATCGATCCAATCCAAGACCATAATTCTATGTGACGTTGAATCCCACCCCCTACAGGCTTTAAGGGATTCTTGTTGAATCCCTACCTGGGGCATAGAATTCCAACCGCGCATCAAAATAGGATTTCGGTGGGTCATGCAAGTGTGTTTAGGGAGGTTCCATTTGAGAATGCTAGACACACATTCACGATTGATCAATATACAAAGTTGACCCCTATGTGCAAAAAGGTCACATTCCCTTACTGAGCAAAACCCTAGTTTCCAAAATTGACCTAAAACAAGATCCATTGAACATGGACCCAAAGTAGAGGGCCACTCCTAGCACTATCCCTACCCGGGGCATAGAATTCCTATCTCTAGGCTACAAACTATGGTTTCTATGGTTTCTATGGTTTATAATTCAAACTAGGGTTTACGATGCAAACTAGGGTTACTAGGATTGGCTATAGGGTTTGTAAGCTAGGATTAGGTAGGGTTATTAGGCTAGGATTACCTTTCATCTCAATTGATATGAGATATTCGTCAATGGTAACATCAAATAAATGGTACTAGTGACCTACATATGATAGTTAGTGGCTACAAACTATGTTTTCTAGGATTTTGAACACAAATCAGGATTTCTAGAGTTTACAATTCAAACTAAGGTTTATGGTACAAACTAGGGTTGCTAGGATTGGCCCTTGATGTAGCATGTCATGTAATGGATGTTATCAATGTAGTATGTAGTATATAGTATGATATTGATGTAGTATGTCAGTAATGGAGGCTCTTTATGTGGTATGTCATGTGGATACTTCTCTTTTGCTTCATTTTACAATGTTAAAAATTACTCTACATCATAGGCTACAATTAGTATGGTTCACTAACACAAGGGCCTACAGTAACTCACCTTCAGTGGATCACAAAGTTGACACAAGCTAGTCTCTAGGATACAAACTAGGGTTTCTATGGTTTAGAATTCAAAATAGGGTTTACATTGAAAACTAGTGTTACTAGGATTGGCTATAGGGGTTGTAAGCTAGGATTTCCAAGCTAGGATTGGCTAGGGTTATTAAGCATGGGAAGTTTTTAATACCTTATTTTAACACTTGTATTAGGAATTTCCATGAAAACTTCAGGTGTTGACTAATGTCCTTATAGGACCAACTTCAAGATTCAAGGCAGATGCAATAGACATATCCCAAATAGAATGCTAGATAATGGTCTAGGAATATATGGAATGAGTCATGTAAGTATGAATATAATAAAACAAATCCATGATGAATCTTGTGCAATTTATCAAGTTGTAGAAGCCTTTGCAATTTATCAATCTATCAAGCAATTAATCTATCAAGCTGTAAATAATCAATGAGACATTGAAACCAAAATACCTGACTACCTACCTGTGGTCATTCGACTAGACCAACGGGATCACCTCTAATAGCAACGATATCCTTTAACCTTTTGTGCTTGGAGTAAGGAAACAAGTATCGTGACTTTGATAAGCTCTTGCTTGGCATTGTTTGAAGCTAGAGGTTTGTGCCAATAACTAAGTTTGTATAATGGTATACAATTTGACCTGGCCTATAATATTCAAATACATAACCTTTTTTCTTTTGTGCGTGGGAAACCTATGTCAAATATCCTCCTTTGATAACCATCGAACCAATTGGAAAATCATTGCCCTTGAAGTCTCTTAATGAGACAATGAGAGTTTTCTTCCCATCCAAGCAACATTCCAACCAGTAGTCAGTGTGCCATTCATTGCCTCTCAAGGAAACCACTTCGTATATGTTCCCTGCATAAAATAAAGTGCAAACATAGGAGTCAGCTAACTAAACACAACTAGTCATCAAACATTTCAAAGTTATCAACATAATAGTCGAACCTGGTTGTACAAGATCTGATATGTGGTCATATTCAGGTGAAATACTCGAATGGCCCTCCTCCAAATATTGAAAAATGGGGAGTGATACACAATCCCATTTGTCAACCTAATCCATGGATTCACAATTGTCCCATTCACCACTATTACATGGATAACAAAAACAAGAGAGTCACATTGTCCACATTTCAACTATAGCATTGTATGGCATTCTAACTAAATGGAATGCACGAGTTCCTTGGACGGTCTTACTCTCATATAGGTGTGATCGATCTACAATGAAAACCTCCCAAAAATATCTATGCACATGTGCTTTTTTAGATGATTGGTATTATTTCCTTTTGGCTCCCTTGCCCATTACTGAAGAACACCATGAAAAAATGGTATTTGCATACCATATGAGCGAAATAGTTGTGAATTTCATTTCTTTCCTACGTAATGCAGTCTTGATGCATGCACCTGCTCCATCATGTTCCCCTTTTCTGTGTCTAGTCTCAAAATAGTTCCAAATATGTGGCACCTTGTGCCACTTCTGGATAATACACAACCATTGGAAGACACGGGAATTTTTGAATTGCCCCACACAACCATCAGACCAAATCCAATGTTGTTCCTTTTGTATATTGTTATACTTTAGGTGATTTTAGAACAATTGAAAGCTGTGTTGTACAAAATCCAAGTTATGACACCTGTCATAACTTATGTAAAATTGATACTCCTTCAATATAACCCTTTTCTCTTCAGTACTATCTAGCCCATGTTTATAGGTGATATGGACCATTATGTTGACATGGTCTGAGTGATAGTATTGACTTTGAATCTTGTTCTATGGTTGAAGGCTGTAGTTTTTCACAAAATTGACCACTGATAATATAGTTCCAATAGGAAATGTATCCCTACATGTTCTAAACTGCTCATCTTGTCAATAAGCCACATGTACATGCTTTACATTTGTTGTGTCTTTTCAAAGAATTCCTCCATGAAGTTGAAACTAGTACCTGGTAGATCAAAAATAAATATGTACATATCAATATGTTGTTACATATATGAAGTAGCAATACATGAATAAAAAAATAGTATTCAGGAACTCATTACTAACCTGAGAGGTGACTAATTGTATTTTTTTTCTTTCATTCCCTCCACCAATATCATACGTGACATATTTGAATGATTTCAAGTTCACTTCATATCTCCCAAGTTCATGCTCATCGGTCACATGTATGCATTTGTCCAAAAATGCCATTCCACCACACCTTGGACATGTCACATCTATGCAAGGCCTTTTATAAAATGTGCAACATTCTGTCCTTCTACACAAAATGCTATAATAAATTCTCTAGATGATATCGGTGGCAATGTAGTTGAGCATTCCTGAACAAGAGTGTTATGCAATACACATAGTATATGTATATATGTGTCATAATAATAACCATACTCAATGTGATATAAAAAACCACATGTGTTACGAGTTGTGCTTATTTTAATATACCATGGTTTTCATTTCTTGAAGAATATTTGGCCAAATTTAAGTTCATTATGTTCATGCCTAAATCTCTCATATAATTATGTTCATTAGAGGAAATTTGTGGTCTAAAATGGGCCTTATAAGAAAACGCACCAACAATCAATTTTGTGAGTTGGAATTCAAGAACCAATATAATTTCAATAAAATGAGTCAACCATAATGGTTGAATTGACATATTTGTCATAAAGGAAAACTATTTTTCTTGTTCGTATTTTCGACATATCTCCCTGTGTTTTTACTCAAAAATACGAACAAAAAAAGTAGTTTTTTTCATTCTTCCTCCGAAATTAATAACTATTATTTTATTATTTTAACTATTACTTTATCATTTTCCTTAGGAGGCCCATTTTAGACCTCAAATTTCCTCTAATGTGTGTCATGTCAAGAAAATGTTTAATGTGGGGCTCATGATCCCTTGAACCCCTTCTCAATTTTAGTACATCTTTTTGGTTGGATGAAGGTCTACTATTGTCATGCCAAAACTCCTGCACCGGTCCCTTTACCGCATCAATGAGCTTCATATTGAAGCGTGGAAACTTGCCAATGAAGGCCTATACATATGTTTGACCATAGTGAAGTTGTTCTCTTCTAGAACGATACATACAAAGTGTTTTGATATCCAATCCTACAAGTTTGGATGTAAGCTTAAGAAGTCAAAGGACCCTGGTGCTTTTATTCATGATTGATTGTGACAACACATGGTGAGCTACATTGAGATCCTTTGAACGATATTTCTTTCCAATAGTACTAAATTCATCTACTAAACTTCTGACAATATGAGAAATTGGTTCAGAACTGCTTATCATCTTTATCCTTAAGTTTCTCCCAACAACAGTCATAGACCTAGATTTTAGTATTGATATAAATAACCTACATTTATCTCCATCACATTTAGAATAAAAATAGTTGACAAGTATCTGTTGAGATTGATATGCAATACTGGGTTTAGAAAATGTACCTTCAAGTGAACCAATGAGACTTTCATTGATCTGTATACATTTTGGAGTCCTTCGACGTGAAGTTGCTAATGGGGGTAGGGAGGTTGGATCTGCACCTTGTGCCATATCACCCAGTCAGTATGGTATTTGCACATGAGATTCATGTCCTTCCATCTCTTGATGTTGGCCGGATGGTGGCAATTGGAAATCCTCTTTGGTGGTCTGAACAACATTGTCTTCTTCGAGCATACGGTCGAAATTCAATGAATCTCTAACTTCGTGAGTTGTATACCCTTATACAAGTAAATTTGCAAAGTTTTTAGGTGGCCTTGATGTGCAACTATGTTTTACTCCTTGATCAGTGCCATGCGGTGGTCATTCTTCAACTACTATAGAGACTGGAGGCCCCTCGAGTGAATAATTTTTTTCTTTCTTGTTGTGTATTGGTATGAAGAACTGTGGCATCCTCTACAACCAGAATTGGTTGAGTGTCCATAGAGCGTCTTTGATTAGTCATGCCATTTATTTTCTTTTCTCTAATCTCTTCAAGGATTTCATATTGTCTTCCTTGTCAATTTTCTTACTCGATTGCGTGAATTTCCCATAACCACAATGATCAATGATATATAGTGCTCCTCAATGGGATATTACCCAAGCTTAGTTTCTTTCTTGAACAATCAAGTGTCTAGATACTCCACCACAATGACCAATGAAATATTTTCTTTGATGCTCCTCAAATGCAAGAAAACAAATGGTGGAGATGGTCAATGGTTCTCTTCAATTGGAGACTCCCCAAGCTTGGTTTCTTTGTTGCTTAATTGTGTCTAGATACTCAAATTAAGGGGAAGATTGGGAGGAACGTTTCCTTTACTAGCTTCTCAAATGCAAGAAAAAAATGGTGGAGATGGTCAATGGTGATCTTCAATGGGAGACTCCCCAAGCTTGGTTTCTTTCTTACTCAATTATGCCTATATACTCAAGTTAGGGGGAATATTGGGAAGAATGTTTCCTTTGCTAGTTCCTAAATTGCAAGAATAACAATGGTAGAGATGGTCTATGGTGCTCCTTAATGCGATATTCCCAAATCTTGGTTTCTTTCTTTCCCAATTGTTTCTACATACCCCACCATAATGACCAATTTAATGTTTCCTTTGCTAGTTCCTCAATTGCAAGGAAAACAATGGTGGAGATGCTCTATGGTGCTCCTCAATGGGAGATTCCTCAAGCTTGGTTTCTTTCTTGCTCAATTAATTCTTTCTTTCTTTCTCCTTGTATACCATGCTCCAAGAAATCCTTAGACACTTGTGACGGATATGCTTGATGTCAAAATCAAAATTTTGTGTGATAATCTGGTGAAGAAGAGAATGAATGCAATTTTTGCAACCTAAAATTGCCCGTGGATTGTGAAACATGCTTGAAACCTAATAGAATTAGAGGAAATTTGAGGTCTAAAATGGGCCTCCTAAGGAAAATGATAAAATAATAGTTATTAATTTTGGAGGAAGAATGAAAAAAACTACTTTTTTTGTTCATATTTTCGACATATCTCCCTGTGTTTTTACTCAAATTCTGAGTGGGAGAGCTCGTTGGATGCAGAATGAAAAAAACTACTTTTTTGTTCATATTTTCGACATATCTCCCTATGTTTTTACTCAAATTCTGAGTGGGAGAGCTTGTTGGATGTGAAATTTAATTCTGCATCCAATGAGTACCCATGCTGCATAGTTTTGATGGACCCTGCTACCTCAAAAATAAGAAATACCTGAAAAACATGATGGTGATGTCATCATCACATTTTTTCAGGTATTTCTTATTTTTGGGGTAGCAGGGTCCATCAAAAGTATTCATCATGGGTACTTGTTGGATGTGGAATTAAATTTCGTGTCCAATGAGCTCTCCCTCTTGAAATTTGAGTAAAAGCACAAGGAGATATGTCGAAAATACAAATAAAAAAGGTAGTTTTCTTTTATGACAAATATGTTATTTCAACCATTATAGTTGACTCATTTTATTGAAATTCTATTGGTTCTTGAATTCCAACTCACAAAATTTATTGTTGGCACGTTTTCTTATAAGACCCACTTTAGACCCCAAATTTCCTCTAATGAGTGTTTCTTCAATAGGGACTGCTGTTGTTTATATTGAGAAATAACGTGCATGTGCTATTATTAACAAAAACAAGAGCGCATTTTTAACAAATATAACATGTACGCGTTATGATTGAATAATTTTTAGGAGCATTTAAGAAGTTAGTTCCACGACTAAGGGATCATCCAATGTTTATGGGGAATTAAAAAGCACTCCCTAAGTCTTAGCTCCTTAACATCCCCCCTCTCTTCAACATAACTATATTTTTTTAAAACTCAAGGGATGTGTGAGAGAGAGAGAGAGAGAGAGAGAGGGAGAGGAGGGTGTTATACCAAAATCTTGTCATCATCATGTGATAAGACCTTTGACATACCTATTTTTCCTTATTCCCATCACTTAGAGTGGAAACCCATGCTAATTGTCAATCTTTCATGAAAATTCCCAGCACCACTCTTTCCCTGTTGTCCAAGAGCAGTACCTTGTTCGCACCACCTATCCCTTATTGTCCACAAGCAGTGCCACCACTTATGGCCCTTAGTCCATAAGCGTTTCTTACCAGAACCGCTTTGTCATTGAAGGAGAAATGCGGTACCCTTGGTAAAAAGGGAAAAATAGAAGTTTCTTTAGGCTTCTAGATGATAAGCCTCATGTCCTCCCTTATCCCTATCATTGTGGGTCAGTTGAGCTCGAGATCCCTCATCCTTGGATCTTAGAGGCCACCTCATCCACTAATCTCTCAACCATCCCTATCCATTGAGCCTTATAAATACAAGCTCATATCTATGGTTGAGGGAGAGAACTCTTAAGGTATTGTTATGCTGTTGGATTGATCACTTGGCCCAAGCCATTGGAGAGCATAGAGAGATAAATTCAGAGCTTATGGGGATGAGAGTGTTTGGTTTCACGGAGATGCATGTCAACACTAAGGCTTGATTGGTTGTAAACTTCTCCATTTTTGTATTAATACAAAGCTGATTTCCATCCCACATTATTGTTGTTGTTTTATTTCACATGTATGTTGTTAGATTCCTTAGTCATTAACATGGATTAGTAGATCATATTCCGGCAGATTTGATGTGTTTGCATGTTTAAGATGATTGCAGGTACACAGGGTTACTATTGAAGAATCACATTTCAGGTATTTATGGCGTCCAGGGAGGGTCTTCAACCTTTGTCCTTCATTTGTTCTGGATCTGAACCATTCAGACCAATGGAACATTTTACTGTCCACAGAAGGTGAAATATTCCAGCTAACAAATCTGGCGACTCCGCTGAGGAATAAAGATATGTATCAGTTGTTTTGATCTTCCTCAGTTTTCAAAAGTTGTCCGAATCCAGGCTCCTTCTCCAACTCTCTTCAGTCAGATTTGCTTTCTGACTTAGTCCTTTTGGGTTTGAAACTTCCATATCTATTCAGATCTGAAGCATTTCAACCTTTTGTCCTCTATTTTTATACTCAATCTATCAGCCTTTGCCCTAATCTAGTCTTTTTCTGACTTGATCTATCGTTCTCTTTGTGTTTTGGATTTTTACAGAGAACCACGCCTATGCAGTGGGAGAGAAGTGGTGGCACTGCCTGAACCTAGTGAGCAGCTCGTGGTTCCACTGCCTGAGTCCTATTGATGAGAAGCAGTGCTAGGATAGAACTTCTCTGTCAATACCGAGAAGCGCAGTGCCAGGTAGGCCCTGTTCCAGACTTTGAATTTTTATTTTTGTGTGTTTTTGGCTTACTTTTTGATGAAAATGAAGTGTATTTTTGAAAAAAAAATGCTCCCTCACAACAAGAGGGGCCATGAATTGTGTATTATGCGGTCGCTTTGATTGTTATATTCCCTTTGCATTCAAAGAGAGTTTATGTTTCTTGCATTGGAGTTTACATTATTTTCTTTGTTTGAAACCTCTTGCTCTTTTTTGTAGATATTATTCGTTGGAATTGGAAATATACATTTCATTTTCATGTGTAGACTTTGGTTTGTTTTGGACTTGGAATGCGTGAGTGATCCATGTTGTTTTGAGTCTTTCTTTCCTTGGGTGATTCTTGTTTCCTTTGGCATGCTGATTTTTTCAGTGCTTGGTAGGAAAGATTGGTTCTTCGTTTCCTTGTATGTTTCAAAGAGAAGTTTTAGTTTTCTTTCTCTTTTGCTTTATTCGCAAGTTTGTTAAATGATTTTCTTCTTGTTTTGTGCATGAGTGTTTGAAATTATAGATCTTACTTTCATTAAGAAGAAATATTCATTTTCATCTTTGTGTGCATTAGAGTTAAATTTGTTTGGAAACGTTAGTGAAATCATCTTTCCATTAAGTTTTTATGCATCTTTTTCAAGCATGAAAAGATAGGAAACATTTTTGGTTTATTTATGGTTGATGTTCTCTAGATCTCTTTTTATTTGCTTTGAAGATTGTTTGCGGTTCATTGATATTTCCCTTTTCGTTTGAAAAGATAGAATTGCATTTGCATTTGGGAGTGCTTTTTTGGGAAGAAAAGTAAATCTCTCTCTCTCTTTTAGGTAGAATTTCATTGAAGAGGAAAACCTGCATTATCATATAGATCAGTGTGCATATTCTTTAATTTCAAGTTTTCACTCCATGGTTCCACCTAAATGCACAAGATAAAATTAACAGTAGTACTAGGTTAAAACTTTTAGCAATTTGAGTGATAAGTTAGAGACGTGTTCGGGCGTCGTTAATCGTAGGAGCTGTTGTTATTTGTCCACATTACATATCGGGACTCGCATGGTTATTCCACGTACTGTCTGTATATCGAACGACCTTTCACATATCCTTGAGGTATATAGAAAGGTACTTCACGTACTCGATTGTATATAGGAAGGTCCCTTGTGAACGATTATGCATTAGAGAACACTACTACTGATTCGAGATCCCACTTACCTTGCGTATATTGGGAGACCCTTTTAGGAATCCTCAAACCATGTGATTTATCCTTTTGGCCTGTCCTATGAGGTTCTTGATTCTTATCCACTCCTTTCACATGTTTGCTTGTTGCTTTTAGTTTCAGTAGTACTTGCTTGTGTGTGGTAGTTAGGGGGTTATTAGTGAGTTTAGAGATGGCATCCCAATCTGGGGTAACCACTCAAGAGGTCCCTTTCCAAGGTGTACCTTTTGTATTCCATCCAAGTGAAGGTATTGGTCCTCCCTTTATTGCCACTCTAAATCTTCCTGGATTAGCTACAGGATTACTGGTATGGTTGTTTAATCCGGTAATTCCTGTTACACCTAATGTCTCAAATGTCACCTCTCCTCCGGGAGAGGATCGACCTCAACCTAATCCTGCTCCTTCGCCGGTTGTGGCTTCATATCATTCTTCTTCTTCGCTTGACCAAAGCTCTATGGTTAGTAGTCATGTGGATAATAAGAAGAAGAAAGGGAAGGGTAAAAAGAAGAAGGATAAGAAAGAGAAAAATAAGCAACCATCTGCTCTTAATGGTGCTCTTTCTAAGAGAACACTTGGAAAACCCAAGTTCCCTTGCAAGCTTTACAAGGGGGACCAACTTCTTAAGGAGTGTTCCGGTCTCTCCCATGTACAAGAAGAGTGGTCTAAAAGGTACAAACCATCTGTGTCATCAACCTTTGATCATCATTTTGACGATACTCCCTCAACCAGTGACCCATTGGTAAAAGGTCGTAAGGGTAAAGTCTTGTATCCTTGTTTGATATGCAAGGCTATGCATCGTATTTTTCTTTGTCCAAGCATGGATGAAGCTTCGCGTTGGTTGGAAAATATTACTGATCATCAATAGGTGATTCCAACAAGTGATAGTAAGTTATCCCTTGATCCCCCACTAGTTGACCAAGTAGTCGATTCGGATTTATTTGTGGTTGATCCCACTCTTCCTTTGGAGAGTGAAGTTAAAGTGGTCGAGTCGGTGTCATTTCCACCCAATCCCACTCTTTCATCAGAGAGTGTTAATATTGAAGTAGTCTCTTTGACCAAATCTTTGTCTTATTCTTCTCTTCCAGTAGAGAATGAACTGAAACCTACCGAAGTTTTTATGTTTCGTTCTGATTATTCTCGACAAGAGTAAATTTTGTCTGTTTCGACAAAACCCTCTCCAAGTAGTGAGGTTATTTCCTTTGACTGGAGTAACCTAACAGAGTCTCATCTTCATTCGAGTGTTCCTTTCCAGATAGTTGTGAATGTTACTGCTAGGTGGATACTTCGCACTCTTGTTGACAAAGGGGCTTCTGTTAGTATTCTATCCTCAACTGCTTGGCAAGCTTTAGGTTCTCCTCATCTTTTGCTAGCCACCGATCAGATATTGGCTTTTAATCACAGGCCTACTACACCTTTAGGGACCCTTCCTTATTTGCCTATTACATTAGGAGGGAAAACTATCTGTATTGATGTTATGGTGGTCCAAGGTCCTTTAGATTTCAATCTGCTCCTTGGACATGATTATGTTTATGCCATGAAGGTTGTTGTGTCCACACTCTTTAGAGTTATGCATTTTCCCCATGATGGGAAGATTGTGACCATTGAACAGCTTTCCTTTGTTACACCTAACCATCGCATTACTCCTAGTAATCAGACTGCCCTAAATGTGCTGCATGTTCTTGTGGTTCCTTCCCCTTCTTGTAGTTATCTTCTTCCCATCATAGGTAAAATGGGGGGCATGGCTCTAGTCTATGGACATTATAATGGAGCTAAGCTGCTAACTTTTATGTATTGGGGGAAACCTACCAACCTCTGGATATCGTGTTTGGTAGGAGTAGGTTTTAGAGCATAGTTTACTTTTGGTTTCAAGCTAGTTAAAAAATAAAACCACTCCTTAAGCATAGTTTACCCTTTTGGTTTCAAGCTTGCATAAAAATGAAACCATGTGGTGAGCATATTTCCCATTCTATGTCAAGCTCATTAAAAAATGAAATGGATCTCCAAAAGCATAGTTTACCTTTTGGTTTCAAGCTTGCATAAAAATGAAATCATTCTTGAGCAAAGTTCCCATTCTATGTCAAGCTCGTTAAAAAATGAAATAGATCTCCTCAAGCATAGTTTACCTTTTGGTTTCAAGATTGCATAAAAATGAAATCATTCCTGAGCATAGTTCATTTTCTATTTCAAGCTCGTTAAAAAATGAAGTAGGTTTCCTTTAGTATAGCTTACCTTTTGGTTTCAAGCTTGCATAAAAATGAAACCATGTTCCAAGCATAGTTACCTTCTATTTCAAGCTTGTGTAAAAATGAAACAGATCCCCTTCCCGATTCTCATTCTTCCTACCCTCCTGGTGAACATTTTCACATTAGTAACTAGGATTTTAGGTTGGGTATGGAAAAATAATCAACGTTAAATGAAATGAATCATGGGGGCATGTTGAGCCGCTACCAACCATGCTAGGGGTAAGCTTCGCTAGTAATCATGCTGGGGGCAAGACTCCAACCTCTGTATATCTTGTTAATGGGATTTTTTAATCATAGTTTACCCATTGGTTTCGAGCTTGCGTAAAAATGAAACCAATCCCTGAGCATTCTTTCAACTGATCTTCGAGCTCGTTAAAAACACTAAGATGGGGTTGAGCTTACTTTTCATTTTTCATGCTCTGGTTAAAACATGAAAAGTGGTTTGAGCTTAGTTTATTACTTTTTCGTGCTCTGGATTCAAACATGAAAAAGGTTCATGGAGTCTTCTTTTCACCTCTTTTTCAGGCTCCTTAAACACGAAAATATCGTCGAGTTCATTTTCGATTCTTTCTAGGTTTGTAAAAGATGACATTGTGTAAAGAAACCTCATGGAGTTCTCTTTAAACTCTTGTCTGTCTCCCTAAATACGAAAAGATCGTCGAGCAATATTGTCTTCTTCACACTCGTTAAAATATTTGAAGAGTCGTCCATCCGACGGTAGGTTATCTCTTTTTCGGTTCGGATAGGACTATTTACGAAAAAGGAACACTCCAGCCAATCATGACTGGAAGAGTTCTATAAGGTATGATTTTACACTTTTTCGGGCCATAGATACTAAATCATACAAAAAAGGACCCCTTTGGAGTCTTCTTCTGTATTCGTTCAGACTCTCTAAACATGAACGATATCGAGTTTTATTTCAGTGGACTCGTTAAATTAAACATTGAGAGACCCGTTTTGGGAACGAACCGCTCCTTTCTCAGGTTTGTAAAACATATCAGTATGGACTTGTGTTCTAACGAGCTATATCGAGTGTTTGTTACCCTCTTTGAACTCGTAAAACCGAAAAGAGGCACTCATCGATCATGATGGGGGAAATGGGAAGGGAATCATTTAGTAAGGGAATCATTTTGTAAATAATGGCAGTTGTTTGTCATTACCTTTGAACATGGCACTTGTCTGCACATCATGTCAGTCAATTGGGTATTAAGCTGATCTCAGTGACGATCCACTTTCATGAGTCATGTCACTCCTTTGAGTCTTTCAAAAGAATTCATTATCCACTGTCGCATTGTGTGTCTGTCTCGTCCAGTCATGCTGCCAAGTCTTTTTGTCATGGCGCCCGATGTTCAAAGGGGATTTGAAGAAGTTTTATCTTTGTAGTCTACATAGTCTTTGTGTTAGTATCTTTGAGTCAGTCATATGGTTACTACATTCACATCATTCCAGAACTATGTTCCGAGTTTCATGTCGTCGATGTGGGACCCATCATGGCCCTCCTTCGACGAGACTTTTCCCATCGACATCAGCTCATCATTCGGGAAATAGTATTAGAAACAATATTTAGTACCTTGAGAACTGTATGCCTTAATGACAAATTCTCTTGCTCTCGACATAGGTTCACATCATTAACCTTTGATCGATAGAGTCAGCTGGTTGTTCGACATCAGGACATCTATTCACACCTAGTGGATTGTACTAGGGTACCTTGGGAATCATTAACATTAATGGTGATATCCTTCACACTTGTTAATGGTTCACATCATTGGACGGTAATCAAGTGGTTTCTACCATGTTCGACTTCAGATCATTGTAATCACATGGATAGAATCATACTTTATGGAAGACGAGATGAAGAACCTGGGTATTTGTTTAAAGTGCTCATTTCTTTTCCCCAGGTTGCGATGGAGTTTTGTATATCTAGCATGGATCCACATTTGTATGGTCATGGCTATGCTCAAATTTGTGTCTGTATGACATAGATCTACTTTGTATGTTTGGTAGCTATGTCCAAGTTTGAGTCCTCTATCACATGGATTTACGTTGTATTCTAGTAGCCATGCTTGTTTATTCCTCTCATGGATCTGCCTTGTATTGGTCTGCAGCCATGAGTTGGTTACTTATGTCTATGAGTCAACATATTGATGTACTACAGATGCCTACTTGACAACATGCTTTGATCGAGCTGACATTTTCACCTCGTAGCAACGACTTGTTCTATCAAAGCTCTTGTTTATCGTATCCCTCTAAGACTCATGCTTTGGGGGGCATCCTGTTATACCAAAATCTTGTCATCATCATGTGATAAGACCTTTGACATACCTATTTGCCCTTAATCCTAGCACTTGGAGTGGAAACCCATGCTAATTGTCAATATTTCATGAAAATTCCCAGCACCGTGCTTTACCTATTGTCCAGGAGCGGTACCTTATTCACACTGCCTATCCCTTGTTGTCCACAAGAGGTGCCATTGCTTATGGCCCTTAGTCCATAAGTGTTTCTTACTAGAACCGCTCTGTCATTGAAGGAGAAACGCGGTACCCTTGGTAAAAAGGGAAAAAGAGAATTTTCTCGAGGCTTCTAGATGATGAGCCTCATGTCCTCCCTTATCCCTATCATTGTGGGTTAGTTGAGCTCAAGATCCCTCATCCTAGGATCTTAGAGGCCACCTCATCCACTAATCTCTCAACCATACCTATCCATTGAGCCTTATAAATACAAGCTCATATCTATGGTTGAGGGAGAGAACTATTAAGGTATTGTTATGCTATTGGACCAATCACTTGGCCCAAGCCATTGGAGAGCATAGAGAGCTAAAGTCAGAGCTTATGGGGATGAGAGTGCTTGGTTTCATGGAGATGCATGTCAACACTAAGGCTTGATTGGTTGTAAACTTCTCCATTTTTATATTAATACAAAAATGATTTCCATCCCACATTATTGTTGTTGTTTGATTTCACATGTATGTTGTTAGATTCCTTAGTCACTAACATGAATTAGTATATCATATTCTAGCGGCTTTGATGTGTTTGCGTGTTTAAGATGATTGCAGGTACACAGGGTTACTATCGAAGCATCACATTCCAGGTATCTACGGCGTCCAGGGAGGGTCTTCAACCTTTTTCCTTCATTTGTTCTAGATCTGAACCATTCAGACCAGTGGAACACCTTAC
>LPNX010715569.1:45425-108129 GCA_001517045.1 Pseudotsuga menziesii | reverse complement strand
CGGGCTAGAGGTAGTTGGATTGGTTGGGGAGTGATAGAGGGGAGGGGGGTGTTGGGTAATATAAAGGGGGGTTATATTAATATCAAGGTGTCTAGGTGTTGTAGAGGGGATGTAATATGCGGGTTGGAGGGTTAGGAGCATATGTGATAATGATGCGTATGATTTTTTTCTAATAATAATGCGCACTCGTTTTAATTGAAATTAATTTACACATGTTTTTATTGACATAAACGTGCATGCGTTTTGCAACTATATTGTTTGGTTTGTGATGATACCATTTAAAGGTTTGGAAGAGGGGGTGGTAAGGGGTTAGAGGTAGAAATGGAGAGGGAGTGTTAAGGGGTTAGAGGTAGAAACCAATGGGGGTGTTAAGATATTGGGGATAAGTGGAGAAAAGGGGAAAGAGAGTGAGACAATGTTTTAGTAGGCGAGGAGATAGAGAGGAGGAGGAGGGAGGGTTAGAGGTAAAGAGAGGGGGAAGAGGCAGGTTTATAGGTTAGGAGAAGATGAGGGGGCGTTAGGAAGAGTTGGGGGAAAGAGGGGTGGCCTGTGGATGTGGGTGGGTGTCTTTGTGTGTGTGAGGGAGAGAGGGAGGGGGGGCTGGGGAAGGAATAGCCACAGGGTTAGAGGTAGTTGGATGACTTAGGGAGTGAGAGAGAGTGGAGAAGGGGTTTGAACACAACAATATTTGTACCCAAAATATGACAAGAAAATTCTACGACATCCGATGAAAAGTATTGTTTTGTTAGATTTCACTTTCAAATTACGAAATTTGATTAAATCTTTTAAAACTGATAGAATTATTGGTCAAATTTATGACATCCCCAGTCGTAGGATTTTCGACGAGTCTTCATCGAATTTTTGAATTTTCAATGGGACTTTACCATTGTGATGGGTAAAATTCATAGTGATCAAAGAATACCTAGGGGATGGGACAAGGAATAATATCCCCATTTTAACAAAATTTTCTCTCCATCAACCTTTGTTGATTGATTTAGTACAAATTTATATGATAGATAAGATAAAAATTCAAAACATTAAAAGAATTGAAATGAAATTCCAACACCCTCCTTATTAAACTTAAATATAATATGTTGTGTCTCCCGCTCTTTTAATGTTTTTGAATGAAATGAATTTTATAGGTTTGATCTAAAATATGTCCAAATTAATGTTTATGAAAAGTTTCAGCTTTTCACGAACTTCACAAACTTCACACATATCTGGAAAAAAATTGGTAAACTCAATCTCTATCAGGCATGCCTGTTTGAATATGGCAGTGGGCGGAAATGGCACTTCCAAGGTAAGTTTTGTGCCATTTACATTCTCATTCTATGATTTTGATTTTTTTTTCATTTTCCTCATAGTATATTTAACTTCATTTCATGATATGAACCTAGTATGGTTTTCTGCTGTTTTATTTAAATAACCTTACTCACGGACATGGGGTTTGAACCTTGGCTTATCTAAAAAAGTATTGCTGCAATTGCATAAATGGTGGTTTGTATCTTTAATATGGGTACAAAAACCACTGGATCGTAAGGTCTTATTATGGATGGAACCATGTCCCTCTGTTGGATCATGGTTTGTAAGTTGAATCTACAATGCACAGTATAGTGCTCTTTTTCTAGAGGAGAATATTGTTCCTCTTGTGAAATCGTGGCATCAAATTCAGGGAGAAAGGGAGGACAAGCTGCATTCATTGTTTAAGGAAGGGCGGAGGCAGTAGAAGATAAGGAAATGAATTCCTGTGCTCACCCTCCATCCTCTAGTAAGCGACTATATAACCAGTGTCTATAGACACCATCTTGGTATAGTAAATAAAGCTAGTAAAATAATAATGGATTAAATATGCAGGTATGCGCAGCGTAGGGTGTTCCCAAGCTCACTACACGACTAGTATATTTATTAATTGCTAGCCCAAAAGCATTAGATCTTGCTTGTTGGGGTTGAATCCCAAGCCATCTTTTGAAACCTTGAACTACCTCCCACTTATACTTGGATTTAGCAAGCTTTAGCATGCGTTTTAGATTTTTATTTAGCTATGAAAACTTCATGAATTGATCTATTAATTTTTCATTAAAAACCATTATTCATTAGGGAATTTTGCGTGGCCAAGAAAAATATGATATTTCTGATGTAGAAGTCATAGAAGGAGAAACTTGTGTTATAGTGCATGTGGGAAGTAGCTATTTCTGCTGGGCATGTTATGGAGCTATGTCTTGTGTTATAGATATTTATTGAAATTAAATCTTCATTATGTTGTTTCTTTTGCTTGTGTGATGTCTCAATTCCAAACTTGAAGTGTTGAATCTCCATTGAACTTGAACGTTGATCTTCCTTCTTGAAAGTTGGGATATATATTTGTTGTTGACTGATATTCTACCTTTAAACCTGGAAGTGCTCAATCCATTTGACCCCAAAATATCTATTTGAGATATTCTCTTCACCTATATCATTGAATTATCAAATAATTCCTAGAATGTAGATGTTAATAAGCATGCTGGAAAAATGAATAAATACACCAAAGTTGACCGAGGATAAGAAAATGGAACTACTGAACATTTGTAACTAATGCTATGTTTATGATACTCAACCACCAACCATATCCTTAGCAACATAATCATCATATTCACTTGTCTTCCTTAACGATTCTCTTTGAGAATCACGTTTTAGAGAAATTTGCCAGAACTTTCAAATTATTGCTAAGCAAAAATCTTAAATCTTGTCAATTCCATTTAGCTCACTGATGGTTCAACTACCGGTTCTTTTCTAGAAATAATATGCTCTACATGTTTCTATGGAGTCCTTATTTCTTCAAACTATTTTAGAATCTTACTTTGTGGTATACACACTGTGCACATATTTCTCAAGGAATCAATCCAATCTTTTATTTTAATGGCCATGTTATTTATGACTTGGGATATTGGACTCATTGACCAAATCCCGAAATTTGTAAAGTCAAACTAGAATAAAAGGGAATAAGATAGTTCTTGGTTTCAGGTGTTTGCATTGGAATAGATTGGTGCATGGAACCACTAAATTAAGATGAGAGTTTTATTACAATATTTTTGCATATTCACTAGTGTTGTCCATTGGAAATATTGTCAACTGTACAACATTGCATAATTTAAAATTTTGACTGAATGATCAAAAACATTTATCATATTTGGGTGTTATCACATTCCCAAGGGAATTTTTGCATCTGGCCAACTTCAAGTTCTTAATTTGACCATGAATCCTTCGCAAGATGTTTCATTTTGATTTCGGACTGGAAAATTTCCAGGCTGAGATGTGACTCCATGCTTGAGAACCTACAACTTACAACAATATCTCAATGTTGGGAAATGTTGGAATTCTAGGTGTAAATGTTGGATATAACTAGCTAATCCTAGGTATCGTTGTCTTACCGTATACAGTAGTTTGGTTTGTGTGTTTTAGTAATGTTGATGGTGGCGTTCTAATATTTGTTCTTTTGGCCGTTGTTGTATCTACTACTAGATTAGGTTGGGATCTTTTGATCCAACTACAGTTTCGAAGCCAAAGAGAAAGTCAAATCCAGAGCCAACACCAAGGCTCTCTCCTGCTCCTAGACAAAGGTCTTCTCCTCCAACTTCCCCACAGAGTAAGCTTCCTAATCGTAAGTTTAGATTTCCAAAATCCAACAAATATAACAACTTTTACTATTCAACGACATGCAACATATTTATCTTTTCATTTTTTTTTGTTTCTATCAAAGAAGAATAAATAAGCTTAGTTGCTGTCAAATATCTTAGGTATTCAAACATTAAAAGTCTTGTTAATTAGACTTCATGTATCAATGTTACATGCCAAAGATTGTGCCATGGAAATGAAATCAACCAGAGCTACAATCTTCTTGGAATGCAAAGGATATGACTAAGAAGATACTTGTTACGTAGATATAGAAGAACAAAATGTGACTTGAAGCAGAGTAGAGAAAAATTATATAGGTTGAGACTCTAGATTGCAATTTGGTTTTTTCAAAGTATTAATTTTCAACTGGGAATCGCTAAGGGAAGGTTTCAACTGGGAATTGATGACAATAAGGTTTCCACAAAAATTAATAAAAAACAAATTGAACAGAAATAAGATGTGATTAAGAGAGGAAAACCTGTAATTATAACATGAGAATGTGACTTAGAAGGAATTCCTGGAATGTAAGCATAAACAATTTAAAACATTTGTGGGAAATTATGGTTTGTACATTAGGGTTATAGATTATGTGTTGATGGTTTATCTCAAAAATGGAAATTATTGCAATTTTTCAATGAGATTTGTGTGTGAAAGTTTTAAATTTTGAATCCTCAAAAATATATATGTATGTGGGAGTTATGGTATGGAGAGGTAGCTTAACTGGTTGAGTGCTTTGAACTTAATGCATGAATTTTAATTATTACTAACATGTTTACACTTGAAAACATCCACAAAATGTGTAGACTGCACACCTTCCACTCAGTTTCATACATGTTTATTGCTATGCAAAAACGGAATGTTGCCCCAACATCTTTGCAGGCTCACCATTTCTATTTTACCCAAAACTACACTACATTTTTTGCAGCTTCACTATTTTTGTTTTATCCAAAACAACACTCTACATGTAGACTTATTTCCAGTGGCCACTTCTTAAAGATCGCTTTAATGTTGAACAAACAATTGTTAGAAATTTTCATTTTCTTTTGGTATATTAGAAATTTTTCATTGAATTTGATTCAAAAGAATGTCATGTTGTAAGGACATTGTTCAAATTCAAAGCTTGGAAATGGTAATTAGGCACTTAATTAAAAAACATATGTACACATCAAAATTTAATAAATATGTTGATCAATTTCTTCCCTCCACCATTTGAAGAGGGGATTGGGTGAAGGTGTGCATTTGTATTCATTATTTACCCTAATATCAAATTCATAGGCTATTTGGACAACAAACATAGTCTTCAGTATCCTACAACACCAGGTAGTGATATCCCTCCCTATTTTCCTCCTAGAATAAGAATGGCCTCCTATCTCATCCCTACATTTCTCCATTAGCCAACAAAACCATTTTTCAACCTTCCATCCTTCACTATAGACCCTCTTTCCCACCACCAAGCCCTATCAGTCCACCACCCATCCCTTTTAGAGAAAAGATGTGCATTTTTACAAGAAGACATTGCAGTAGTTATTCTTCTTTAATAAAACCGAGTATTTTTATTGGTAGTGGAATTTTTATACACAAAGAGGGTTTTCTTAAAAATATTCCATGATATTGAATGCATTATGCATTTGTATGTTTGTTGTGATCTCATTGATGTTTGGTATATTTTTGAGTGCAAACATTGTTACTTTTATTCACTCTTGGTGTTACTGTATTATGAAGATCGTTGTTATTTGCTCACTTTGTTTTTTGTTTCAATTTATAAGTGTGCATTGAATTTTTTCATATATTTCCAATGAATATAAGCTATTTGTGCATTCACATCCTCATCAATATTACATGGATTGAATTACCTTCATCTTTAAATCCTCTATATCAACTAACATACTATACATATTTGATCATGATTACATGTGCTTCTAAGTTCTAATGCATGTGTGTCAAGCATTCCTCCAAATTTTTCAAAGGTAAAAATTTTGATATTTTGTTTTGAAAATGTGGTTTTAAACTTAAATGCCTATTTTGTGCCTTTTCTTAGGAAAATAATCGTACACGCCCATGTTTAAAATTTAAATGCTTATGCTTGATAAAATACAACATTATAATGGGCATTGTTGTGGATAATGATTGTTGTGTCCTCTAAACTGTCAAAAGGTAGAACCTGAAATTCTGTAGAGAAAGTACGGTTTACAAAAAATGATAAAATCCAAGAAGCAACTGATGAGTGAGAGGAAATGTTGAAAATTAAAAAAATATACATCTATTCAAATGCACTATGAGACTTTTTCCAATAAACATGATATTAAGAGGGAAGTACATAGGCCAGAAAAATGAAAAAAGACACACGGGGTAGGTGAGAATAAGAAAAATCATGCTACATCTTTGATATTGTCTGATAAGAAAGACAGGAAGATGCTCAATTCAGTTTAGGTTGGGATTAAAAAGCACAGTTCATTATCAACATCTAAATCTGACAATATGAGGTCCATACTAAAGATAAAGAAGCCCACAATCCATTTTGAGGACTATTTGAGGTCTGATGTTGCTGGTGTAGTGCCTACAAGCAATTTTGAGAACCATTTGAGGTATGATGTTTCTGGTGCAGTATCTTTAATGACTGATGCAAAGTTGAAGACAATAAAGAGATATTTTAAAAGGTCACCAGAGAGTGAAAGCAATCATTCATAATGATGGAGACAATATTTTGAATTTTTCTTCTTATCATGAAGAAATTAGGATACAATCACTAGATACAGACATTATTTCAGAGCAGACCATGAGTGAAAAGTAGTTTGGTCAGAAAAGGCAAAGCATGGAAAAAGAAATTAGAGGTTCTCGATTAGTTCCTGAAAGCGAGTTCCTAGATCATAGAAAAAGTGACAAATAACATTGTCAGAAATTTTGAATCTTTTAAACATGGAAACACTTAAGAGAGCATTCAGGTTTCAAACTATAAACAAAACTTGAAGGGTGAAAGAGATTTTGAAAATATTCATGATAATTTTGTTCCTAATGGAAAAGATCACATGCTTTCTACATTTGTGACTAAATACAATGAAGTTAGGGTAGTTCCAAACACTTCTTTTCATCAGAATTCCATTCTAAAGAAGAAAAGAAAGATCTTAAAGAAACATAATTCAGGGTTATCAAGTCTACGAGAGAGATCAAATAAAGATAAATATTTGCACGAAAGAAGAAAATGTTCTTGAACTATTATCTGGAGTATATCATTGAAAGAAAAGGACAAAGATCAAGGAAAGGAAACATAAACTTAACTTTGATGAACATTTGCATTCGATAAAAAGGGAAAGAATTGAAGCTGAAGATGAAACCAAGAAAATTGCAGAAGGCTTAAGTAAAGGAGGCATAACAAGTGCCAATGACAATAATGGAGAAAATATGGCATCTGATAATGCTTGTGTGTTAAATGAATGCCATTTGAGATCTAATAATATCTTCAGTTCTAACAGTATTGGAACTGAAGGTGATTTGCCACATGGGCAGATGTCTTCAATTTTCATGGAAAGGCCTATGTGTTTGAACTTTTCCACCAAAGTGGCTGATAAATATTGTTTGAGAAGTAGCCTACAGAGTGATGAAGCTACCCTGCCTCCCTCTAAATGATGTCATTGGGCTTAGGAACCTATGTTTGCATGTGTTGCAGAGGCTACAATTGCTTTAGTGGATCCAATGGCAATGGGTGTGACTAGATAGGATGATGCATACAAGATTTCTGCCGATGAAAAATCTTATACTAAATTCTTTGATAATGACAAGAATTCAGTTAAGCCAAATGAGGAATGTGTCAAAGTAGACACGTTGATCCAAAAAGAGGCAATAGAAATAGGAGGTAGTAAGAAACATGTGGAAACTACTCCAAAGCAGCAGGAGGTTGAGTGCCTTGTGGAAGAGATCACTTAGATTTCCTCCTTCAGTTTCATTGCCATGAAGTACCATCAAGTTTCCAAGCAGATCTTACGGTTTGTTATTTGAGTTTTTTCTACCATGGAGGAAGGGTGCACTTGTGGAGGAAGCCGATATCTTTTCTTGAGAATTTGTGTTGAGTTTTCAGACATTTGTGAGAGAGGTGCACTTAAGGATAAGAATATTGAGTTTATCCTCTCCACACAAGATCTGTTGTCTACAGGAGGGCGCATGAGAAACCATCCTTAGACTTAGAGGGGGGAACCCATGGTTTGTGACAGTTAAAAATGGTTTATTTACTTGCATGATTTGTAGGGGTTAAGAATATTTCATGATCAGCTCCATTTTATTCCACCTTATATCTACTATTATCATGTGTGTGGAGCCCTCGCAACCTTCAGATCTCAAGAAAAAATGAGGGCACACCAGTCTGAAGGTTCTATGCATTTCAGAGGGGTGCACTCACTCAAATGCAAATTTTGTTTCCAGTGGGAATATACTTTTGTTCACCTTTGCATGGGTTTGGAGAGTCTACTACTTGTTGAAGAACGCGTCCCATAGTACTAGCAAGCTACCAACACATTACATCAATTGCTGAGTCCCACACTACCATTATGTGCTTATATTTATACAGCATAGTCATGTACAACCAATGGAGGAATTAAAACTAAAGATACATCATGTTGTTTTTTTTTAAACATCCTCAGGTCATCATTCCTCATTGAGTTTCATTGTTGTGAAGTACCATCAAGTTTCCAAGCAGATCTGAGGGTTTTTTATTTGAGTTTTCTCTACCATGGAGGAAGGGTGCACTTGTGGAGGAAGCCGATATCTGTTCTTGAGAAGTTGTGTTGAGTTTTCAGACATTTGTGAGAGAGGCACACTTGAGGAGAAGAATACTGAGTTTATCCTCTCCACACCAGATCTGTTTTCTACAAGAGGGCACATGAGAAACCATCCTCAAACTTAGAGGGGGGGTACCCATGGTTTGTGACAGTTAAAAATGGTTTATTTACTTTCATGATTTGTGGGGGTTAAGAATATTTCATGATCAAATCCTTTTTATTCCACCTTATATATGTTGTTGTAATCTCATGGATCACAGAGAGTTACCAATAATACACATTAAAATCATACAGACATATCAGAGACAAGAGACAAGACATAGATGTGGAATAACATATTATATTATAGTAAAAGGGTCCATACAAAATGCAGAACTAAACCGAATTCTCATCTGGCTCAATACCCTAATATATATGATTTACAAACCATTACAAATAACTACCTATCGGTTCAGTCAACCGACATGAACTTATGTGGGCAACCTAATCTCTAATTAGTCTATTGATCGACTTAGTCGGCTTACTGGCTAGCTCCTCCAACATCTCGCCCATGAACAAAACTATTCTTCGTCTCAAAGAAACAGGGGAGGTACTCAAAATTCTTTGCCTGTCTAAAGTAGTTATTTCTTTGTTTGTATTTTATGGGCTGTGAAGTTGGATAGTTAGTCATTTTTGTACACAGACTTCAACAAATTCTTCTGTTGTCATGGCCAGCTGATGTTGGAATTCTGTCCAATTTTGCAGTACTTTTTGAATGTCGATGGTTAAGGTGGTAAGGATTGATAGTGTTGACATCTTCTCTTGAATGGAAAGGTCTACTATCCTTTCCATGTCGGGACCCATAAACTGGTCTTTCTCTTTTGCCATCTCCAGAATTCTTTTCATTTGCAGACAGATGGTGTCTAATTTTTCCAAGCTCAGGATTGCCTGCTGTACCCACTGGTGTGCTTGTCACTCGAGCTTCTCCAGTTTGGCTGTTTTGAGCATGATTTGATATTCAATAGTGATTCTCAATGCTTCTTCCGTGCTCTTTCTTTTCTCCAGTGCTTGAATTTCTTGTCAAGTCTGTCGGGTCTGTTGAAAGACTTGCCTGTAATAAGTAGGCTAGTCTTGTAGTACCCCTTCTATTATAACAGACTCCTCTATGCAGTGATCTTGAAGAACTTTGTAAGCTTCAGAGGAAGCTGTGTGCTGCTGCATTAGTAATCTAGATGCTTCTTATTTTTGCTCTTCTCTTGTATTTTGTATCTGTCTATGTAGTGCCGACACCATGATTTCAAACAGCTGATAGGATTTTTCTAGTGGCTTGTCGGTGTCGACCTCCATTGGTCCTGGTATCACAGATTGTGCTAGGTTTCTGCATTTTATTAGGAACTTGACTTGTTCTCTTTTAGTGTCATCTAGCTCCTTGCGTCTAGTCTGGATTCTTGTTTTTTCTTCGATAGCCAGAGTTTCCAAGAGTTGTTCCAACTCTCCGTCCTTCAGCTTTGTTGCGTCGACTGTAGTGGTCGACCCAAGTTAGCTAATGTGGACCATTTCCACTTGTGATTGATGGTCCCTCTTCTTTCTATCTCTATTCCTCTTATGCTTCTGTTGTTCTGCTTGTTGCTGTACTTGTGCACCTGTACGAGTTAGATTTTCTAGTGGTTGATTTTTCGGCATTGGATTGTTTAATTGTTGGTCTTCAATGGTTGGTGGAGCTTCTGGTTGGGCATGAGGGATGATTTCTATAGCTGGGTGTGTATCTGGTGGATTTTGTGCAGAGGGTTTTGATACAGATATTTCTAGTACTGATGGTTGTAGTAAAGGTTGTTCAAGTGCAGATGGTTTGGTTGCAGGTTCTGGGTTGGGGGGTGGTGGTGTGATGGTGAATGGTCGGGTGTGATTGGTGTGGTGGGGATGTGGTCAGGTGCTAGGTACTCAATTTTTTGGGGTGAACCATCCGGGATGTCGGAGAACAGGTCGTCAATTTCTCGGTTGATTTCTTCCATGTTCTCTTTTTCCCCATTTCTTACTGGTTCATTAGCTGGTGGAGGGGGTGCGGTGTCAGTTGGGGTGAAGGATGAGGTTCGACTTGTGACAACTTGAGCTGTCTTGTCGGGGTTCCTCACAAATATGGATTTTAGCACTCCCACAGACCTTGGCTTCTGGGGTATCTGGCTAGGTTGTGAAGGAACAAGCTGTCTTGATCCACCATCTTCAAATAGAGGGAACTTGGTGGTGATCTTGCGCACAGAGGTAAGTAACTCAGGAAGTTTTTCAATGTATGCCTGGAAGTCTCTGTCTTGGTCGAACCTCTCCTTCAGGGTTTTCGGCATAGCATTTTTGCATATGTCGACTGGGCTTATGGAAAGAAGCTTTGGAATTTCTTCCTGTGTGATTTGGGTCAGAGATGGGGGTGAAGGTGTAGATACTAGGTCGACAATATTTTTGGCCATTGAGATGTTTGTACTTTTTGGATTTTATGTCCGACCTTGTCGTGCTCCTGCTTCGACAAATTTTTTGAACTGTGTCTCAACCAGAACTTTGTTTGCTATGGCATCTTCTATAATTTCGACAGCTGTAGCTAACAGTTCCTCTTCATCCTCCGAGTCTGAAAGGATCAGCTTGCGCTTCCCCTTCCCTTTTGTCTCAGTTGCTTTCTTCCTTACTGCTGTGATCTCCTTTGATAGCTTTTTGATTTTTTCTTTGGTTATTTCATACTCAGGGTTTTCGGACTCAATATCTCCCAATTTGTCCCCTTCCTCCTATTATTGTGTTGGGCTGACACTTTTATCAGCTGGAATGGCTACCTACTGTTCTGTCTGTGTACCTTCCCTTTGGGATTTTAGCGGTATGATTGTGATTTGCAGTCGGTTGGTATCCTCTGCTGGTGTTTCCTCCGACATGAAGGTGCTGATGTGTAGTCAAAGTTTGTAATATTCTTCCTTTTCTTGGTTTGTTAGTGGTTCTTTTATCACTAGGGTTGCTTCCTTGGATTTTGCTGGTATCGACAGTTTTGTGCCAGACTGTCGAGCTAGCTCGTGGAATATCTCCTCAACTGTTAGATAGTAGTCGAGATTCTTTGATTTTTCCTTGGCGCCTTCATATACCAAACCGCAGTATGGTCAAGTTCCAGCTCTATGTGCACAGTTTTTGGAAGACTTCGTCAGATGTTCTGGGGAACCCTCCATCTGGTCGTCTGAAGTTTGAGCTGTTGGAACCAGTTTTCCAACATTACTTTTCCATTTTCCAGTTCCTTCAGTGTTCCAATCTGGGCAAATGGTTTGAACCTCCACATATGGAATTTTGTGGGTTCTTGGAACTACTTATCCCCGACTGGGCACAAGTAGTACATTACTATCCATATTATCAGGAACGGAAACCTTATAATCCCTCCCAACTCCTGGCATTTCTCACAAATGCCTTTGAGCATGTCGACGACATACTCATCCCATTTGTAGACTTTTCCCATGTCGGCAATCGTATCTACTACCTCTAGCATATCCAATTTTAGGTTGCTTCCTCGACCTGTGGGTGTAATCCATGTTGCTATGATTTTAGCCACAATTTGTGGCGTCTGGGATTGTATATGGCTAATAATTATCCCTTTTGAATTCTTTCCTGATGGTTTTCCAATTAGTCGCTCTACCAGCCCCTCTTTTATGCCGACTGGTACTGGGTCTCCTTGGTTGGATAGACCAGTCGGTTTATATATCACTTCGCCAGAGATCTCGACTGGCCTATGGAAGTAGAATTTGTCGTTGTGGTATCGGTTGATAATAAACTTCACTGCCGTTTATTTTGTTCCATCGAAACTTGCTATGAACGGTGTGTTCATGTTGTTCATGATAGAGATTCGGTTTACCTTCTCTGTGGCTTGGGTTGGTTTCTTGTCAACATAGGCCCATTCCTTGATCTTGGCCCATGTTTTTTCCCATGAGGTCTCTTGGACCTTGGCGTTCTTTATGTTTCTTAACCTCCTCATTAATGGGGTTTCAGCAGATTGTAGTTCCTTAGTCTTTGCTATGGCTATGGTTTGTTTTGGCACCATTTGTCGGTTCTCTGTTTGGCTTTTCTTATGGAATCTCAGTTCTCAGTTTTCTGTTTGCTAAGTTGCTCTCTCCGTTCAAAATACTATAACCGATATTTTTTCGGTCCAATATTTATAGGTAAGGCATTTGATGTTTGTGTCGATGGGTGTAGTAATGGCGGAAGTGATGGTCCAGTGTGGTCACTTGAGTTTGCGTTAATGACGATTTGATTTTGGCGCTCGTAGTCATGAAGGCGTGATGTGACCTTCGGGGTCGTTGGTTGATGTCGATCATGTGATCGGTCGATGATGGTATGTTGATGGGTGTGATTTTGGCTGTCGAAGCGTTGATTTCCTGTCATCCTGGTTTATGGGTGTTGGTTCTATTTTGTTTATTTTAGATTTTTTTTCAGATTTTAATAGTTTTTGTCTAACCGTTATGGTCGTTTTTTATTTTATTTTATTTTATTTTTGAACCACTTTAGTCGAGCACCATTAACAAGTTTCCAAAATACTATGCCTTCTAACGTCCTTAGTCGGAATGGTCCATTGGCATAAATCTCTTCGACAACGTAGGGTCCCACCCATTCTGTATGTAGTTTTTTGGGTTTTCCTTTTACTTGATTGTTGTACAGTAGGGCAAGGTCCCCTATCGACAGGTTTTTGTTTTTGATATTGCGATCATGCCATGCCTTCTGCTGTTGTTTTTGGATTTCTTGGTGTTGTAAAGCGATTGATTTGTGTTCTTCTACCTTGCTTAATTGCATCAGTCGGTCCTTCCTTCCCTGTTCGACATCGACATGTAAATTTTTTTCTATAACAGGTGTTTGTTGTCGAAAATGTAGTGGAACAACTGCTTCTTGTCTATATACTAGTCGAAACGGTGTTTGGTCTGTTGAACGTTTGTATGTTGTTTTGTAAGCCCATAGTGCAGGTATCTTCTTGTTCCAGTCGTCTTTGTTGGTGTTACAGATTTTTGTTAGGACTTTTGTTAATGTTTTGTTGAATGCCTCAATTGCTCCATTCAATTGAGGGTGATAAGCTGTGTTATGTCGGTGGTCAATTTGGAACTGATTTTTTAGTGCTTTAATGGTTTTATTAATAAAGTGTGACCCTTGGTCACTGATTAGGGTTATTGGACATCCAAATCTGGTAATGATATTTTCATAGATAAATTTAGCAGTTATCTCAATGGAACATGTGTCGACTAGTTCTGCTTCTTCCCACTTGGTTACATACTCTACTACAGTTATTATGTACCTTGCACCTGTTCTTTTTGCTGGTATGGGGAATGGTCCTATGAATTCGACGGCCCAAATTTCAAATGACAAACTTAGGTTTAATAATATTAAGTACATTTCTGTACTAGGCATAGGTCGACCCAGTCATTGACATCTGTCACATTGGCTCACAAACTTTTTACAGTCTTTGTGAAGTGTCAGCCACCATAACATTGATTGTTGGATTTTATTGGCAGTAGTGTCTGCTTGAAAATGTCCTCCCACTGGTCCATAATGTGCTTCATACATAATATTATTTCTTTCATGTTCTAGTACACATCTTCTTAGAATGTTTTCCAGGACCATTTTATATAAGAATCCATTTATGAGGCTATATGGTGTAGCTTTCATGGCTAAGATTTGTTTCTTCTTCGTGCTCATGCCCTGTGGTGCTTGTCCCTCTTCTAAGAATTGAGAGATTTCCTCTAATTCTACTGGGACTACTATTCAAAATAAATGTGCATTTGGTAGGTCATCTTCAACTCCTGTCAGTTCCTCTCCTATGTCGATTCGTGATAAGTGGTCGGGTCCAACATTTAACTTTCCTGGTCTGACAACGACTTCGAATTCGAATTCTTGGAATAGAATTAGCCATCGACAAATTATCCCATGATGTAAGGGCTTATTTATGAGGTATTTTAGTGCTTGGTGGTCAGTATAAAAGAGAAACGGATTGGATAGTAGGTAATGTCGATACTTCTGTAGTGTAAAGACCATTCCTAATGCTTCTCTCTCTGTTGTTGAGTAGTTTCTTTCTACTTTATTTAATTTTCTGCTACTGTAAACTATAGGGTAGTCCATTCCATCATCCCCTGGTTGAGATAGGATTTCTCCTATTGCTAGGACTGATGCGTCGATGTGTACATGGAATTTGGTCGACCAGTTTGGAAATCTTAGAATGGGTGCTTCGACTAGCTTCCTTTTTAGTGTTTCAAATGATATGTTGCATTCCTCTGTCCGGTCGAACTCCTGATATTATCTTAACAATTCTTCCAGTGGATAGGTCATATTTGAATAGTATCTTATGAATTTCCTGTAATATCCTATATGACCAAGTAGTACCCTGACTTGTTTTGGGTTCACCAATGGTTTTAAGTCGAGGATAATTTTTATTTTTGCGAATTCGACCTTAATGCCTTCTTTGCAGACAATGTGTCCTAATAGTATCCCTATAGGGGTCATAAATATGCACTTCTTGATGTTCAGAGCTAGCTATATTTGTTGGCATTGTTCCAACATGAACCTTAGCCATTTGCAGTGATCTTTCAACATAGAGTATATTGTCCAATCATCGAAATATACTGCCATTGTTTTGTAAATATATTCTTGAAATGTTTTGACCACAATTCTTGAAAATACTGCAGGTGCGTTTTTTTAATCCAAAAGGCATAACCCTGTAAGCAAATGAGCCAAATTCACATACGAATGTTGTCTTTTTCTAATCTTCTTTGGCTATTGGTACTTGGTTCTAACCTGAGAATCCATCTATAAACGAGTAGCATTCATGTCATGCGACCTCATTTAAGATTTCATCTACATAAGGAGTTGGAAATGGGTCTGTTAATGTAACTTTATTTAGGTCTCTGAAGTCGACATAGATCCTTAGCTTGGTTGGATTGTGTTTCTTTGGTTGAAAAACCATTGGACTTGCCCATTTTGATTGGTCAATAGGGTAGATAATTCCTGCTACAAGCATATCATCAATCTCTTTCTTGACTATCTCTTTGTACTTATGAGGCAATTTATATGGTATTTTCTTTATAGGTCAGACATCAGGTTTAATGTCGATCTTCATTTCACCCATTTCATGGACTAGACCTTTGAGATCTTTGTAGTCTCTAGTGAAGACATCCTGAAATTCTTTTAGTAAGTTTACTATTTATGTTGTTTGTTGTTCACTCCAATAGTCTCCAATTTTTGCCATTTTTGGTTGATCATCACTTGAGATGTCGAATTCTTTAGTTTTTAATTTAGCATCTAACCATTCTGGTGCTTTGGCTTCATTGATTGTTCAGCTCCCTTATTTAAATTGTGAAAATGTGGCAGGAAATTTTGTTGTAGTCATTTGGTTGGTGTCTTCGACTGTCTCGACTTTGAGCACTGTGTGAATCGGTTTTGTTGTTTCTGAATGGTATGAATTCCATCGAAATCTTTTCCCTTTTGGATTTTCATTTTCCATTTGTAGCCTTGTTGATTGTGGTGTTGTCTTGTTTTGTATGTTATTTCAGTTTATTGTCGGTAGGCCATGTTTTAGGTTTTTGTTCTCGGTCGATTCTATAAATGCCTTGATTTGTTTTGCAGTTTCAACTAACTTTCCATCCTGTGGTATAAAGCTAAACTCTTTGATAAAATTCTCTCTTAGTTCATGCCATAGGAATGTTTCACCCCGATCTTCTTCCATTTTGTACCATTTGTTTGGTAAGTCAGATAGCGTCGATGGAAACAGGTGTGGCCATGCATGTTCATCCTTATACCCAAGTCTTTTCCATTCTTTTTCACATGTTCTTATGTGGTATTCTGGATCCCTCCCTTAGGTGAACATAGGTATTTGGGATTGATTGGTTAACTTTTTTCCTCCAAATCTTTCTATGAAGTAGGTTGAAGTTGTTTTCCATGTTTGTAATCTTGATTGATGGGTATCCCACCATCAAGGTTTCCACTAAGCTTTGTAGTCGGCCATGTTCACCAATGTTTCGAGATACTTGTTCTATATGCATAACTGGTGATTCTCTTTCTTTGTGCCTTGCGATTTATGTGATATTTACATTTTCTAGTTTTAGGGTAGGATATTCCTTGGTTTTATTTTCAATGGGATGATGGACACCAAGAAGCACTGTTGGAATGGTTTCTTCTGCACTTTTTGAATGGTCCAGCAACCTCTTACTTGTGTTTCGTAGTTATCGACTTCCCAATCATATAATTATGTGTCTGAATTGTATCCTACTGAATATTGATTTCCTAAGTGAAGTTCACCATAGACATTGAGTTCTGTGTAGTATTCATTGTTTTGTATATGATATAATTGTCGGATGTAGACTTCTTCATCAATAGGTACTATCGAAGGTTCTCCTTGGGATGGATGGATAGGTACTATGAATTTTTGTCCATTCCCTTTTAGTTTTATCCTTTCCTTATCTAAGGATATCGATGCCTTCATTTTTCTTCCCCAAGGTCGACCTACTAATGCTGGGAAGGAACTGGATCCTTCCTTAGGGTCAATAATTTCAAAGTCGACTTTGGTCGATATTCCTTTTATGGTCGTGTTGACATTTCTCCAAACTCCGATAGGTTCAATTAGACCTTGGTCGAATAATTTTAGGTATATTCCTGAATCGTATAGTCGAGGTCTACCCAATTGTTCCCAAGTGTCGCGAGTCATAATGTTTACTTGTGACCTGAAGTCGAGAACAACTTGTCGGACATGGTATCCTTCAATTTCTTAGTCGACAAGTGGGTCGGCATCACTTTTGTCCTTCTGGTTTAGATTGCAGATATTTTTTGTTTGTTTTTCTGTATTATTATTGTGTTTTATTTTATACAATAGGTCAATGAATTGAGACACCATTTTATCAGTTTGTACTAAACATATTAGTTATTTAACTATGCTTTGTCGATTATCATCAATTTCTTCTTGTCAAGCAACTTCTTTAAATATATTCATTGCATCTTTATATATTTGTTTTTGTTTAGCTGGGTTAGGATAATCATTCTTTTCTTTTAATTTTCTTATTCGTTGATTATCACTCCCAATTTTTGTACCTTGTCGGGTTACTATATGCAGATTCTTTGTATTGATTATATGATGTTTTTGCACGCATGACAAGACATTAACATTTTTCTTTTTATTTATTTTATCAAGCATAGTAGGGAAATACTCTAATGAGTGATATCCTACTCCACAGTTAGTATCGAATTTTAAGGCAGTTATGTCCTTGTATGGACAGTCTACATATCGGTGACCTTCTTTGTAGGATGTGAAACATTGGATGGGCCGATGTGGTCGGTTGTCGCGATTCCCATAGAATCGACCTCGACCTCCATATGCTCCACGTCGATTGTCGAACTGGTGCTCATATCGATGACCTTCGTACCTTTGATTATTCTGTTTGTTTTGAGCATTGTTTCACTGATCATTGTTCTGCGTGACTGTGTTTGTTTGGTAGACTTCCTGGTAGTTTTGTCGATGTTTTAAGTTTAGGTGGCAGTTGGCCATAGCGTGAATTTTCACTTCATAGATAGCACACCAATATTCCTTACCATTTTTCATGTTATACATGCAATATTTTGTTGTGTGTTCTTCATGTTCTTGGCAGATGTCACAAAAAAACTTTGTTTGCAAAAATCGAACGTCCTGTCGACAGTTATCTTTTGAATGTCCGGTTGTTGAGCATTTCCTGCACCAGACATCCTGACTCTTAAGGTTTATCTCTTTTAATTTTTTTGCATGATCTCGAGCTGTTATTCCAGTCTAGTATCCGTGGGATATGCAGGGAAATATTCGTCCATCTCTACTTGTAGGGATTTAGTAAGCGCATCTTCGTATGTTTTGAACATCTCCAGGCTTATGTGCTGCCAAATTTTCTATGATAGACCTGCAAGGAACCACTGAATTAATAGTTGCTCATCAATTACATAATCCAATTGGCTAACGAGGTCTTTTCAACGTTTGTTGTAGTCGCGGACAGATTCTGCTGGCTTTTGTGATGTTGTTTTCAATTTTGTAGTTTCTAGATGTTTCGCTTTTGGAGTTTTAAAGAATGACAAAAAATGCGCTTTAATTTATGCTTTGGATGCTGGAGGGGTTCTTTCGATAAAGGTCATGTACCATGTGAGTGCTCTTTTCCTCAAGGCACTAGCGGACTATGACATCTGTCTATCTTCATCTATGACTTGGTTTGCCTCCCATGTCAACTCATTGATGAACCAATGTCATCTAGGATCTTCATCGCCCTCATATAGAGGGATATACGGTGACCCGTGACCCATGTCAGATTCGCTGTCACTGTCTTCTTCAGGAGGTGGCGGCGATAGGGGTAGTGGTATGTTTTGCTTATTTCTTTGTGCAGAACTATTGTCGACGGAACTCTCATTCTCATTGGTTGTTTTGTTTGTCGTTTCTTCTCCGACAAGTATTCGATTGAGGTCCACTTCTCTTGTCGATGTCCAACTACAATTATTTGTTTGTAGGTATGACTTTTCTGTATTCTCCAAAGCTATATTTGGCGGGGGGGTGCTCCTTCATGTGTCGGGTAAAGTAAGTGGATAATTTGGTTGGAAGGGTACTCCTGAAGTGTGACCCAATTTCCTTCTTTTGGTCAATGAATTACTAAATGATTATCATCATTTACTTCATCATCTAGTCGGCTCCATATACCAAACTCACCAGCTCTTAGTCTTAAATCTTCTTCGACAATAGATTACATTCTGGTACTTGGATTCATTGGAGATAGAGGTCTTACCTCTTGGGGAAATTCTATTTGGAGAGCTTATCACTGCTCTATCCATAAGTATTCTTCCATGGGTGATGTCTCTTCATCCATTCCTTCTTCCTATCGGTCATGACCCGACTCTAGCGAATTTCTTTCTTGGTCTATCACCCTAGTACTCATTCCTCTTTGCAGTGCTATAGCTCTTTCTCTTCTTTCTTCCCTTCTTTTCATCCTCTTCTCTCTCTCTATTTTCTGTAAATCCGTCGTACCTTTATGTGTCACTATCTGTTCGATTTCCTTCTTAGGTTGACTTTTCATCATTGGTGGTGGTATCTCTTATTAGTTGACTAGAATCTTGTTCACTTTACCACGACATATGACTAGCTACACCCCCATGGCCTACCTGACGCTTTAGAAAGCTCGGATAGCTTTGTTTACTTGCTTTGGAAATATTCCCACTCCCTTTCGGCAATGAATTTCTCCCACTTCCTTTGTTTCTCCACCCAATTAGAATTTTGAGGCGGTTCGCGTAGTGATGGATGAGGTTTGGTGATATCAGACCCACTCCTTTTTCTATCAGGAATTTGAACAGCAAGGTCAGTAAGGAGCATAGGAATTGCTCGGTAAGGTCTGTATAGAATTTCTTCTAAATGGTTTCTATTGAAGTTATTTCTTCTATAGCTTGCTCCTCACAGAACTCGTCGGTGATCTTTTCAAACCAATCCGATAGGTTTGTTCCTCCCCCTCGAATCAGTTTCTATAGTAGCTGTTGGTCCTTAGTCGCTTCCGGCTTTTTCATTCAGAAATATTTTCAAGAGCTGGGGCACCAATTCTACAAACTTCTCATGGGTTTCGGTAATGAATTTTTCCTTTACCTGAGCAGTCGTTAATTTGTTTCTCTGCACGTAATTTTTCAATTAATTTGCTATCTTGTGCTCCCACCAGTTTTTAATCTCCTGTTCTAATATCATCTGCTTGTATTCATCTCAGGTATGTACTACCGAAAATAGAACCAATGTTATAATCCCATGGATCATAGTGAGTTACCAATAATACAAATTAAAAGCATACAGACATATCAGAGACAAGAGACAAGATATAGATGTGGAATAACAGATTATATTATAGTAAACGGGTCCATACAAAATACAGAATTGAACCGAATTCTCATCTGGCTCAACAGCCTAATATATATGATTTACAAACAGTTACACATAACTACCTTTCAGTTTGGTCAACCGACATGAACTTATGTGGATGACCTAATCTCTAATTAGTCGGTTGATTGACTTAGTCGGCTTACCGACTAGCTCCTCCAACATATGCTTTTATCATGTGTGTTGAGCCCTAGCAACCTCCAGATCTCAAGAAAAAATGAGGGCGCACCAGTCTGAAGGTTCTGTAAATTTCAAAGGGGCGCACTCACTCAAATACAAAGGTCGTTTTCAGTGGGAATATACTTCTGGTCACTTCTGCATGGGTTTGGAGAGTCTACTGCTTGTTGAAGAACGCGTCCCATAGTACTAGAAAGCTACCGGCACATTACATCTATTGCTGAGTCAACGCTACCATTCTGGGCTTATATTTCTACATCATAGTCATGTACAACCAATAGAGGAATTAAAACTAAAGATGCAACCTATTTTTTTTAAACATCCCCAAGCCATCAGAATTCCAATGCCTAGAACATCTACAGACCGCGGGAATTCCGAATCCTAGGACATGACATTCGACGAAGAGATAATAGAAACATCAGATTGAAGTGATATCTGTCGTTTATTCGACATCTCGTAATCATAATTTCAATAGCTAATTCAAGTAAAAATTTCCCAATTTAGGATGATATGCTGTCAAAATATCGATGGAGTTTCAAATCATGTCTAATAACCGACGAATTCCCACTGACGCCAAAACAAATGTTGATGTCGAATAACATACAAGTGTCTGTCAAATTTTAGACATCAAAGTTGTTGGATTTCAGGTTCAATTTTACTTGTGGAAAGAGTTAGGAAGGAGGGAGAGAGGGGGGGGTTAGTATGAGTGTGTGTGTGTGAGAGAGAGAGAGAGAGTGGAGGTATGTGTTTGTAAGTGTGTGTGAGACATATAGAGTGGAGGGATGTGTGTGTGTGTGAGAGAGAGAGAAAGAGAGAGAGTGGAGGTATGTGTTTGTAAGTGTGTGTGAGACATATAGAGTGGAGGGATGTGTGTGTGTGTGAGAGAGAGAGAAAGAGAGAGAGTGGAGGTATGTGTTTGTAAGTGTGTGTGAGACATATAGAGTGGAGGGATGTGTGTGTGTGTGAGAGAGAGAGAAAGAGAGAGAGTGGAGGTATGTGTTTGTAAGTGTGTGTGAGACATATAGAGTGGAGGGATGTGTGTGTGTGTGTGAGAGAGAGAGAGAGAGAGAGAGAGAGAGAAAATATATAGGGGGGTGTGGGTTAGGTTTAGTTGGATGAGTTGTGGAGTGAGAGAGATGGGAGGAGGGGGGTTGTTAGTGGAAGGGGGAAACAAAGTTATGTGTGTATGTGAGTGAGAGAGAGAGAGAGAGGGTTGGGGAATAGATAAGGGGTGTGGGTTTTGATGCAAGCCGTTCCTAAGTGCACACTGGGGACATCAAGCGACTGAATGACTCAAGCACTATTATGGTGAAATCTTAGAAAAATAACAAGGAAAGTATGAAATACATATATTGACAGAAAGTATCTGCACAGGAAATATGCAAGAATATGAACCAATTTATATTATTACTTCTTCTCTAGGAAGGTCCATTGATTGTTACAATAATGTACATGTTTATATAGAATGTTGAGATGCTTATGTGACTACCCGTTACGTTCAATTACAAGAATTTATAATGGTTCAGAAGTTCAACCATCATAGATGACAGAGAGCTAATATGTCGATGTTCGATAGGTGCCAACAAGGCATATCAAGATGTTGTATGTCAAGCATGAATCCTGTCGATATTTGTAGAGGTCGGTTGTGTTGAGGTTTAGACTTATCAAAGCCGATGCTGAACCTGTCGAAGCAGTCGAAGTAGTCGAAGTGCTAGACTTTGTCGAAGTTCAACAACATGCCAACTACTTGTTGGACCATTCCTCCTTCCTCAAGAAACAATGGTCTCCATTGTGTATTCATTCAGGTGAGGAAAATTGTTGGCTACTTCAGTAGAAGAGTACCATTTCCCTTGCATGGGCAGTTGTCCAAGTTTATCCACTTGAAACAAGGGAATGTAGTTCGTCCTTATATGGCTTATGCATCATCTCACAATGGTGTCGCAAAGAAAAGGTTCCTAAGCATCAGGATGGATTTCTTTGGGTTCTGCTTTCTGCAAGTCATTATGTTCCAACAATGGTGCATGGTATTGTCAAAATAGATCTACATTAAAAATTGGATGTAGGCCAAGGCATGCAGGAATGTCAAGATCGAAAGCGTTTTTTCCAATCTTCTTAAAGATAGTGTTTGGAACATATCACAAAGGTTTCAAATTTCTATGTTGACCAGTGAAGCGCTCCTTATTTAGATGTAACCATACCTGATCCCCAATTTGGAATCAGTGAGGAATAAGATGCTTGTCATGTCAAGCATTAGATTTTTCTTTAGCTCGTTGAAACATTTCCTTTGCTTGCTTCTAAATGTTGTAGATTTGATATGTGAACTTCAATGCTTTCTCTACTTCTTTTCCTTCGAATTCAGTGTCATTCGACTGTGCCGAGGAACTGATCAAGTCAATAGGCACTGAGGGTTGAAATACATAGCACATCTCAAATGGAATCTTTCCCATAGAACTATGTTGAGCACGATTGTAGTTGTGTTTTATGTATTGGAATGTTTTCATCTCATGTACGACAATTCTTGTGGTTGTACATGTGAAGCATTTGTACTACGAAGCGATTTACAACTGTAATGTCCTCTTTTTCCTAGGCATTGAGGACCAATCCACTAACCTATGTGATTCTTGTGGGTTCAAGCGGGTACTGACAGTCAAGGAATCAGCTGAAGACTGATGCCATCTACAGAAGATCTAGGGCATCAATATTATATCACCATTGGGTTGAAGAGGGCCACCAGAGCCAAAGGCCACCTGCATGCATGACATTTGAGCATTATTTAATGATGCATGCACCCGATTAAGTCTCCATGCGCATGCATGCAAGTCAACTGCAAATTATAAGTTAAACTGACCTAATTAGGTCAAAAGTTAGGGTTTTCACAATTGAAAGTTATAAAAGAAAGATAAAGTGAATGGAGAAGGGAGATATGTGATAATTGAATTGTGGATTCAAATTGGAGAGCTCGACAAGCTAAGTTGGGGTTGAGTGCATGCTCATCTAACTGGTGTATTTCAACAATGAAAACTATCTTCCCTAGTTCATCATCAGGTTGGATCACACAGGTTCAGCACTAGTTCATCATTAGGTTACATTCAGCAGTTATTCTGGGAGGTTTATTATTCATCTAGCCAAAGGGTTTCGCCGTCACTGCATCATTGTGATCAGAGACAAAGCAATCTCATCATTCAAGCTCCCAGCAGCAGCTTATTTATGTGAGCTGTATATGGGTATGTACATGCATTGATTTCTCCTATTTTATAACATCTCTGTATTTTTCTAGGGCACATATTTGCATGCAACTACATGCATGAAAGGTTCAGGGTTTGCTTTCCTATTATATCAGTTTGGGATAATACAGTGGTGTTACAGAGAGAAATTCCTATGGCTTGGGGTACCACAACAGACAGCTTGACTCCAGAAATCAATCCTTTCCAATATGCAATAGAAATCAAATATCTAACACTAAAGGATCAGACCTCGTACCTTATTCCGGACGGTTGAAGTAGATCCCCGTTGAGATTTCCAAATTCAGCTTGAATTGATCATTCACTTCCTCAACAACAAGTAAACAATACAAGCATACTATATATATTGGTGTTAGATCTATTCTAGCATATATAATCAACAATGTATAAGCATTTGAAATCATCCATGGATAAAATATTCATTCAAACATACATTATTGGACAGGAAAAGATATTTCTATTAATATAAAATCAGAGATTACAATGGATACAACCTTTGTTGGCACGTCTGCGAATCGGAGAAACTGAATCCCCCACTTGGGCCTCCACCACCTCAATCCTCCATTTCTCGATAGCAAGCTCACAAGCAAAAGGCAAGCTTGGGAAGAACACAAAAATGCTCCAAGGGACAAAGTGATGCAGACTCAAGCACAAGTTCCGGCAACAATGGACTATAGTTTCTTTGCTCTCAATTCTCTCATATGCCTTCAATGTACCAAATATTTCCTTATATAGCTTTTCAAAGGGGTAATGAAAGGTCGAATCCGAGCGATCTCAAGGCATATGGAAGGCCAGGAGTCGAGTGAGTTGGATCCATGTAAAGGAAAACTCCAAAAGGATTTGGATTATGCACACATCCCGATGTATGTATTTTTAGGGGTCAAACCCGCGTATATACGTGATTAGGGGTTTAAAAGTAGCATGTATTAATTTTCAGATGTTTTTAGGGATGGTCAAGGAAACATCAAAGGACAAAAAATGGTCCAAGGGGTCTAAGGATTCTGCAAAGGGACAGGGGAAGGCCATACAAGTGTGATTCACCTGGAGTGGTAAAATCAGCTATAACAAGTGGTATCAGAGCTAAAGATATTGCCAGCCTGAGGGGGAAATTCATATAGGGAAATCCGAGTAGGTTTTCCAATTGCAATTATTTGGTAATTTATTATCAGTTTTTCTAGAGACCTTTCCATGGTCCATGAATGCCTGGAGTGAAATGTCCGACATTATTTGTGACAGTTTCGAGGCCAAATGGAGGATTAACATATAGTGTATCTGGATGTGTTGTATTGTTTTTTTTACACTAGTTGAGGCCCACAAAACTCTTGCCCCTCTTTTTTCAAGTGCTTCCCGTCGAGGGCCAGAGAAATTTTCCTGATATAGTTTGAATGCAAGAACAGCTTTTTTTGTGGTAGCCTTCCCTCTTAGGGAAAGTGCATCATCAGTTCCAATCTTTTCAAGATTTTTTTGTTTACAAGCGTGTCAACACGACTTACAAAAAAAAAAAGGAAGCAACACTGGTGATTTTCGAAAGATCGTCACCCTTAAAAGATTCTAGACCTTCCATGTGTGCATCCATCACAGCTTCGTATCGTGGAAGTAAGAATATAAGAGTGACATTGACACTGATACCAAGTTAAATAACTTTCTTTATGGACAGGATATTACAGTGATATTATGTAGAGAAGCCAGTGTGGAGGACCTTTGTCGTTTCTTTATGCCGGACGAGACCGCGCGTGGAGGACCTTTGTTGTTTCCTTGTGCTAGATGAGACCGTGCATGGAGGACCTTTTTCATTTCTTTGTTGCTGGATGAGACCAGCTGTGTAAAGAGAATCGGGGATTCTGTTGGTCTCTTGCTGGAGCCGTCAATTTTGGGAAGAAACCGGGCTGTCAAGAGATGTTATCTATGTGCTATAGCCACCAAAGAAGAATTCGTCCAAGAGTCTAAGAATCTGTTAATTCAGCGCGGTTTTATTTCATAATTATCAAGGCTACTGAAGACATCCATGCAGAGCAAACAAAAAAATACAAACATCTTTAGCATCGTTGTTTCATGAACATTCTGATCTCAGCATGCTACAGTAGAAACTCACTTTGGTGTCAATTCCTTTGTCACTGCGATCAATGATTTCCAAGTCACTGAGAGCATTGTCATTTTTCTCATCACTACCTGTACTATTAGCAGCGCCAGTTGCACCCTGTAGCCTGACAGCCTTTTGAGCTAGTCTAGCAAGGACTGTATCATTACTTTCCTCTTTGCTGTCAGAATTGTTTTCTGGGTCTGCAGCATTTTGTAGCCACAGAACATTTTGAGTTTGGCTACTATTGATACTGCCACAACAACTGGCACTTGAATTCTAGTGTCGCTTCCAAACATGCTTCCATATATTCTTTAGCTCATTCTTCCTAAGAGGCTTGATAAGGAAGTCCACGGCACCCATGCTCAGACATTTGAAAATTAAAACCATAGAATCATGAGAGGACATCATTATTACAGGAATGTGTTTGTAGGTTTGATGACTCATGATATTGATCAGAAGGCCAATGCCTGAGAGAGAAGGCATAATTACTTCTGTCAAGACCAGGTTGAAATGGTTCCTCATATCTTCTAGTAGATCCCATGCTTGCAAACCATTTGCAACATATGTTACCCTTCAATTTTCCTTCCACTAAGGGTTGTTGGATAAAGGATGAATTGTTATCTTGCATTATATCAGTCATCTACAGCACCATACCTTCTCTTTCATGCACTGGAGCCAAGTCCTCTTGTACTGCATATTTTTTTTGTTAACTGCCAACCCCATATTTCAAAGCTATTTTCCTTGCCAGCTGTGGGCATACAAAAAATATAAATGAATTCAAGAGACCCATACAACATTACTCACATGAGACAGAGGAATAGAGACATAGAAGAGGAGTTAGAGGACATGGATTTGGGGAACAGAGAGTATCAGTTTAAAAAAGGCAAAGAAACAATGGCCAATGATGATAAAACAACTTTTGATAGTCTCATATTAGCCATAAAAGAACTCACTAATGGGCAAAAAGAAATGATGAGCACCTTCAGGAAAATGACTGAGAAGAATGGGCCCACCCCACATAGTCCCTTATTTCCCAACAACGATAGGGTATCCACCAAAAGCAGTAGGGAGAACTTATATACCAACATGTATAGCCATCCCCATATACACAAGCCCTTTCGACCTACCATGCCTCAATTCTTAGATACTCCAGTTGTAGTGCCTCTAGCACAAGTAGAACCAGAAGAACCCATGAGTTCCTATCTGAGAGAATATAGAGCTTTAGGAGAGGACTTCCATTCAGCCATGACCTTCACTAACTTCTGCCACTTTAAAAGTAAGAACAAACCTAATTCTTACAATAGGCCATTTACCCAGAACTATGAGTTACGGCGCACCGTAGGGAAATTGACTATCCCTACCTTTGAGGGCACTTGAAGTGGCCCAGCCAGGCATTGGGTACAGAAGTTGGATACATACTTCCAGCTCAACCCTATGATTGAGACAGATGCCAATAAATTGGCTACCTTGCATTTGGACGGAGAAGCACATGAGTGGTGGTATCACGGGTTAGTGACACTGGGTCACAACACCATCACATCGTAACCAGATTTTACATAGAGGCTCATTGAGCGATTTGATCGAAAGGTTCCTGAGGTACACTTTAGAGAGATGGCACAGCTCAATCAGACAGGTAGTGCAGATGCATTTATTTCATAGTTTCAGAGGATAGCAGTCATGGTGACAGATATATCACAGAGCCAGTTGATTATGTTGTTCAATGAGGCTCTCACTGAACCCTTACGGGGATGGGTCAAGTCTTATAAACCCACCAGCCTAGCAGATGCCATCAGACCGACTAGAGATTTATAGGATGTAGTACCCAAGATTAGGCTTCCTCCCAAAACTAATTCCCCTATTGAAGATGAAGAGAGGAAACCCATCTAGAAAGAATGGCCCAAGAAAGAATGGAAGGACAATAATACCCGACAGGAACTTAGAAGAAAAAAGTTATGTTTCACTTACCAGGAACCATGGGTACCAGGTCACAGATGTTCAGGGAAGGGAAAGGCTTAATACATCAAGGCCCATTCTGACAATGGGGAGGATGATGATTATCTGGATCAAGAGCAGAGAGAGACACCAGAGACAGTTAAGGAGTTGTCGCCCTCAGGAGGTACCATTGCTACCATGACAGGGGTTCCTAGATTCCACACTCTTCGAATCAGAGGTACCATACAGGGCCATAGAGTGGGAGTGCTGATAGATGGTGAGGCATCCCACAACTTTATTGATGCTGCATGGGTTAAAAGGAGAGACATTTAAACTAAGAGTTTTGATGGGTTTTCAGCAGCTGCAGCAAGTCACACCATGGACTGTAGTCAGAGGATTCATCAATTAATAGTAGCACTTGGGAATTATACAGTGATGGAGACATTCTATGTGGTGGATGTACCTGACATGAAGGTGGTATTAGGAGTTCAGTGGATGTATTCCCTAGGGAAGTATTCCACAAACTACCAGACCATGGAGATGGAGTTCACAGGAGCAAAGGGATAGAAGGTAGTATTGAGAGGGATGAATACCTACCCTCCCATGCCAGTGGCATCGCACAAGATGGAGGTAGTACTTTGACAGAGAGATATTGAGGGAGAAGTAGAGTGTTTGGTTACCTTCAGGAAACTACCAGATAAGGCCACACAACATCTATCAATATTCGGAGACCATCCGACAGGTCGACCTCTAGATAGGGGATTTGAGAGTTACCCCCCCCCCCCCCCCCCCTTGATGATGAGGGGCAATTGATTCTGATTTTGGAGCTCATTCTAGAGGTACGAGAGTGGAAACTGAGGAACAAAATCATCAAAGACTACTTGGTTCAATGGAAAGATCTACCTATAGAGGAGGCCACTTGGGAGACAAAATAGGTATTACAACACCCAGCTTTACAGTTGCTTGAGGACAAGCAAATTTGAGTGGGGAGGACTGTAATGTCCTCTTTTGCCTAGGAATTGAGGACCAACCCTCTAACCTATGTGATTCTTGTAGGTTCGATTGGGTACTGACAGTCAGGGAATCAGCTGAAGACTAATGCCATCTACAGAAGATCTAGGGCATCAATATTATATCACCATTGGGTTGAAGAGGGCCACCAGAGCCAAAGTCCACCTGCATGCATGACATTTGAGAATTACTTAATGATGCATGCACCCAATTAAGGCTCCATGCACATGCATGCAAGTCAACTGCAAATTATAAGTTAAACTGACCTAATTAGGTCAAAAGTTAGGGTTTTCATAGTTGAAAGTTATAAAAGAAATATAAAGTGAATGGAGAAGGGAGATATGTGATAATTTATTTACGAATTCAAATTGGAGAGCTCGACGAGCTAAGTTGGGGTTGAGCGCATGCTCAGCTAACTGGTGTAGTTCGGCAGTGAAAACTATCTGCCCTATTTCATCATCAAGTTGGATCACACAGGTTCAACACTAGTTCTCATCAGGTTACATTCAGTAGTTATTCCGGGAGGTTGATTATCCATCCAGCTAGAGGGTTTCACCATCATTGCATCACCGTGATCAGAGACAAAGCAAGCACATCATCTGGGCTCCCTACAGTAGCTTACTTATGTGAGCTATATACGGGTATGAACATGCATTGATTTCTCCTATTTTATAGCATGTCCGTATTTTTCTAGGGTACATATTTGCATGCAACTGCATGCATGCAAGGTTTGGGGTTTGCTTTCCTATTATATCAGTTTGGGATAATACAACAACTTCCTTATGTTTTTCTGTTTGTGGATGGAAGGTTTTTGACAAAGAAAGCCTCGTGTCGAGCTATTTCCAGAGATTTTGACAAAAGGTGCTGACAAATATAGCATCTCTAATGGGAATAATGGTTGTCGAGAGTCTATAATGTTTCCACACATGTTTGAAGAAGAGCTGAGCAGTTTATCATGTTGGCGTAGTATTCTTGCTGATGTTTGGTATTAGGATATCCCATCAAGTATTCCATAGAAATAGATTCCCATGGTCTACTAGGAACTAGAAGGGGTGTATACAGTCCTTGTCATCGATTTGACGGTTTAGCACGGGCACAAAGTATGCACGAATGAATGTACTTGTTGATTTCATATTTAAGTGAATGCCACTAAAATAATTTTGGAGGATAACAAGTGTTTTTGTGACTCCAAAATGTGATGTATTCTTGTTGTAGTGTGCATCCAAAATGAGTTTCTGTTGGTGCTCAGCGGTCAGTACACAAAGCTGTCCAAGCTGGTATAGCAAGGTGTCCTTCAGGAAGTAGTCGGTAGTAGACATCGTGTCAGTCTGAAGCTGTTGATAAATTGTGGAGAATTTTGGAAATATGGATTATAGTTGTCATTGATGTCAAAGTAGTTCATGAATGACGAAGGATAAGCAAAGGACATGATGGAAGAGTGAAATTAGTGAAAGACAAAGGAAAGACAAAAGGTGAACTCAGTATGAGTCAAAGGAAAGAAAAAGGTAGTGATGACATAGAATAACTGATGGAAAATTGGTAAGAGACATTGCCTATGATGAAAAAGTAGATGATGTGACATCATTCTGAAGAAATATGGAAATTGGTGAAAATCGGGAAATTGACTAAGTAGGGATAAATAGTCAAATCTAGTCTAAGAGGGTATAAAGATAATGGCCGCCCTAAATCATGGGTTAGAATAAATACCCACAAAACATAGGGGTCTTGTAGACTTGTGTTTTCTCTACCTAACCATGTCTTCATATTGTATTGGAAGTAGCTGAGGAAGTAGTTATGGATATGCCAAAATAATGTTTTAGGCAGATTGGATCATACTAGTAAATTTGTCTAAGCGTCATAAAAAAGGTTGGAAGACTATTTTCAAATGTCCTCGAGAAGATGTGTGTGTGTCAGTAAGATATAAAGATGACATGATCCTTCTCCTTGGTAAACTGGTTATCCAACCATAAAATTAGATTCTCATTTGGTTCTTACACAAGCGAAATATCAATCTGCCAAAACAAGAGAAAAAATGTTAGTTTGCGTGTTGAGATTAAAATTGGCCAAGTGTTAAAGCAAAGAAATCATGAAAATCCACAAAGTCATGGTGAGGTATGCATTCGATCTAAAATAGATTGATAGGAAGCATCCTACATGAGATCTGACGGTTAAGGATCAGTTTCGCAAAGGATAGGCATAAAAGGTGAAGTTATGCAAAAGAGTATAAATCAACGGTCGAGATTAGATCCACATAATATCTAAGGTCAAGAAGAGTTCAGCAAGTGTACGAAGATATATGGTTGAGGAGCGTTCCACAATAGATCTACGTTTGTAGGATATTTCTGCAAAAGTAGGAATCTGGAAGAAGCAATCCGAATCTGATCAAGGGATCAATGGTTGTGATTGAATACGCAAGGAGATCGATGACGGAGAATGATTTCTACACAAAGAAAAAGGAAAATCCACATTAGATCGTAGATCAATGGTCATTAATGAACCTGAAAAAGAGATCAATGGTTCATAAGAAAAACGAAAAATGGAAAGTGGAAGATGAAATTATAGGATAATATGGGTTTCCACAAACTGATGTTCCGGAAGACGGAAAGTAGAAGGAAAAAACCGGAAGGCAGAGAATCATGAAAAGAATGTGGGAAATGTCATAGTTACGCATTCTGCATCCTGTGATCTGGAAGATCAACGGTCAGAAAGACTTTTGTAAAAGATAGATGGTGTGAAAAGGTTAGTGCAGAAAGCAAAAGGTGAAGGATTGTGAAAGCATCATTTGATTGTTTGAGAACCCGCATTCCAAAACCCACGATTTGAAAGATCAATTGTCATGAAGAAGCCCACTGAAGATCAACTGTGCATAAATATTGGTGTAGAAATATTAAGTGTGGAAAGAGGAAACCTCGAAATGACGGTTTGGAAAAGTCACAAATCCGCATTCTGCTATCCGGATCTTATCTCAAATCAACAATCACGGAAGAGCCCGCAGGATATCAATGGTGTGGAATGGTTGAGGAGGTAAGCTAAGTGTGGACAGACATGTTGAGAAATTTCATGGTTTGACAATCTGCATACTGCATCCCATCTCAGATCTACAGTCAAGAAACAACCCTAGACAAATATCAACGGCTCAGGAAGAGTGCGGAAAGACGACTATGGAAAATGATTGTGGAAATCTAATAGTGTGGAAAGACATTCTAAGATCTATGGTCAGGAAAAATCCTACTCTAAAATCAATGGCTCAGGAAGCCTGTAAAATTTTGGAGAAAAGCGCGCAAGTGTATTATAAGAGGAAAAACCCACGATCAGAGATGAAGCTAAGGAATCCCACAACATGAGTAGATGGAGAATCTCGCTAGCAAAACATGAAAGCTAGCACATAGATGAAGAATTCTGTGGATGACCAAGGAAGAATTATGAAGGGCATGGTTAACATAGTTGCAGTGGTTATGACTAACAAAAGGCACATAAACAGAGTTAGAGCATTGTAAGGACGTGACTGTTTGAAAAGGTACCTTTGATTATTGATGTTTGAGAAGAATATATAAATAGAATATTGAAAAGGAAGTTGTGTGTCTCTGTGGTCTCTGTGGGTGAATAATGAAAATCTAAAGAAGAATACCAGTATTCAGAGAATGCAAAGTGTATCTCTGAAATCTAGACCCGTGTAGCAACAAGACAGTAGACCAAGTGAAGAAAGCCAGAGACAGAGTTTGAAGAAGGTATAGGAAGTTTAATAATAGCAAATTAGGGTGGTAGGGTGGTGCTAAGGAAGGCTACATGTATGCAAGGAGGCCTTATCCTCCTTCCAATAGTGGCTGGAGAATTAGGGTATTGGTGTATCCTTGTCTATAGGTGCTGGAAGAAATCAAGGTATTGGTATATCCTTGTTTGTAGGTGCAGACAGAAACCACGATGTGGGTGCATCCTTCAGTAGTGGTTGAGAAACTTTGGGATTGTTGTCTCCAGCAAGTGGGTGCTTGCAAATAACTATTGTATATTGTAAAAACAAAGTTTTGCAGATAATAGAAACGTGTTGGTGGTTTACCGTATTAGGGTTTCATGATAAAATATGTATTCTGTGTATCTTGTTGATTCAATGTTTTGATTAAAAGTTTAATAAGTGGTTTAAATGGTAAAAGTTCAAAAATATTTATTCACGCTCCCCCCCTCTCAATATTGACCAACTATCAAAAATTGGTATCAGAGCAAGATCCTTCACTAAACAGTTTAACCACAAGAATGAAGATCCTATTAAAAACCACTATGGATCAACAAGAAGAGATTTACATAGAAAATGGATCTCCAATACTTGGAAAATAAGAATACACATTTTGAAGTACAAGAATGGAAATTTATCTGAAGGAATTGCAACCCAGTGTATGGAATGCAATAATCTCTGATTACATCCCACCAAAAAGAATAAGGAATCCAGCTCAAAAGAAAGCCAAGAAAAATAACACAAATGCAATAAAAGCCATATTAGATGGATTACCTCAATCTATCAGAAGGAATATTGGACCATGTGTCTCAACCAAGGAACTTTGGGTCAAATTGGAAAAGCTTCATTCAAATGAAGAGATAACACAAGAAAACAGTGCCATTTTCAAGTATGATAGTGAATATATAACTGAAGACGAAGAAAATATATTCATAGGGACAATAACTCAAACTTTAGAAGATAATTCAGATGTGGAAAGGGAGGTGAACTTAGAAACATAACTCATAATTTTCTTTGGAGAATTAAGAAAAAGCAGGAGGGAGAACAAGTCTTTGGAAGAAAATTTTTCAAAATATCAAGAAGAGCATAATTCAAATGAAGAGGAAGTCAAGACCCTCCGAGAAGAATTGTACATTGCAAGACAACAAATGATGGCTAGCTTAGAAGAGGCTAAGAGCCTAAAAAAGGAAGTTCCTATGTTCAATAAAGAAATGAAGATGTTGGAAGATCACATGGAAGAGGCTCAGAGATTAATACAAGAAGTTGCTAACCTCAAAAACGAGATAAAGAATCTAGATGACCAGCAGACCATTAATGAGAGGATCAAGGCCAAAATACAAAAAACTAAAAAACTGGAAGAAGAAGGTATGTTTCTTAGGAAGAAGCTTGATTAGGAAGCTATTAAGAAGTTTGAGAACACTTCAAAGATATTAGATGACATCTTGAGGAGCCAGGAACCATCAAATGATAAAACTGGTTTAGGGTATGACAATGAAAGAAAGTCAGAATGTTCCCACCTCACTAACTGAGAAAGAAATAATAGAAGAGGCTTTGTGAATGTACTAAAAATTCCAATTAAGAATAGTGAGTAATTTGTCCCCTCATCTCATTATAATGACAGTGCTGGAATGATAGTTAAAATACCAAGGAAAAGAAGGGTCCAGCAAATCTTTCTTGGTCATTGTTATACATGTCATAATTTTGGACACATGGCTAAAGAATGTAAGATAAGGAAGAATTCTTCAATAAAATTCCAAGAACAAAGGAAGGGTTGGAAGAGGATGGATGCTGTGAAGTAGAAAGGCCAAAGATCCCTAAAAAATGAAGGATTTTTCTATGGCTATTGTCATTACTGTCACAAATTTGGTCACAAGGTTGTTGAGTATAGAATTAAGAGAAAAGATCTAAGCAAGGAATCCAAGAAACAAACAAGGTCAGCAATCAGGGTACCTCATGGAAAGATGTGGAGAAGAAAGGAAGACTCCAAAGATGAAGAAGAAAAAAATATTTCAAACATCAAAGAAGTTTCCCAAGATGATAATAAGCATAATAGTGTTGTAGACAAGAATAACATCCATTATAATGGAAAGCATGATAAAGATATTCAAGAAGAAGTTAGTGATGGTGGTGGAGCTAAAGTTGAATGTTTGTTCTAAAACTCTCATGAGCATTAGAAGGGATCATAAAATTAGGGGGAGTTAATATCAAAAAATTGCAATTAATACTTGAAAAATGTCTTTTGGTAAGAAGCCTAAGAATGTTCTGAAGTTTCCACCAAAACAAGAAGAGTAGAGGTGAGAAATTGGTATCAGCTATCACAATTGGATTTGATCTCAAATTTGAAGAAGGAATGTGTTTAGGATAAGAATTATGATAGGGGGAGTATATGAACTCATCATCCAAGGTTATTACTCAAAGAATCACTACAAGAAGGAAGTTATTAGTATGATCAGCACCATGTCCAAGTTAATTGAACGACGAAGATTAAAGAAGGATTTTGATCAAAGGCTAGAAAAAATTCTGCTAGGTGAACTAGCACGGAGAAAGTCATAATGGAGATTTGCAGAATTAGGTAGGGGTCACATATTCCGATGGTCCATATGAAAGAATGGTTTATATCAACGGTTGTGAGCCATTTCCCTGGATGAAATAGTGCCGAGAAAGAAAATCCTAACGGGGGTGATATTTGATGAAATCTGCCCTATGATATTTGAGGTCCACCGTTGATCTAAATCTGATGATGCTTCAATCATTTTGATAACAAACTAGAAAGTAAGTTAATTGCTAGATATGGGAGAAAAATCCTTATGAAGTCCATTTCACCGAAGGTTTGAATTCCGCTCATCGTTGAGAGTTGTTTGTGGGACCATTGGTTGGGTGAGATTAATTTAGTGGTTCTACCAAATTTAGAACCAGACTAAATCTAGCGACAGTCGATCTAAAAATAGTTATCTCAGACCAAGGATTATGTGAAGACTTCTTGAGAAGAGAAAGTTATGTAATACAGTTAAAAAAAAGGAGAACAGTGTGTGGAAGAAAATGGTGAGTGTAAACTTTGTCACAAAAATGTTGGCAAAGGAGAGGAAGTACAGTAACAGGGGGAGTATGTGGACCTATCAATTAAGATATCCACCAAGAACCTGTTGCAAAGGAAATGTTAAATGATAATACATGGATTAAATAACCAAGTTCATTTAACAAAGGGGAGATATGATGACAAGGGGAGTTGTCCAAAAGAAGAAAGACATGAAATCCTATGTCAAAATAGGTACAACATTGGTATAACATGTTATCCTTTATCATTGTTGTTAAAGGGGGAGAAGGTTTAGCTATTTCCATCAATGCCAAAGGGGTATATTGTTGGAAATATGGATTATAGTTTTCATTGATGTCAAATTAGTTCATGACTGACAAAGGATAAGCAAACGACATGATGGCATAGTGAACTCAGTTAAAGACAAAGTAAAGACAAAAGGTGAACTCAGTATAAGTCAAAGGAAAGACAAAGGTAATGATGACATAGAATAACTGATGGAAAATTGGTAAGAGACATTGCCTATGATGAAAAAGAAGATGATGTGACATCATTCTGGAGAAATATGGAAATTGGTGAAAATCAAGAAATTGACTAAGTAGGGATAAATAGTCAAAACTAGTCTAAGAGGGTCTAAAGAAAATGATAGCCCTAAATCATGGGTTAGAATAAATTCCCACAAAATATAGGGGTCTTGTTCACTTGTGTTTTCTCTACCTGGCCATATCCTTAGATTGTCTTGGAAGTAGATAAGGAAGAAGTTATGGATATGCCAAAACAACGTTTTAGGAAGATTGGATCAAACTAAGAAATTTGTCTAAGTGTCATAACAAAAGGTTCGAATACTATTTTCAAATGTCATCCAGAATATGTGTGTGTGTCAGTAAGATATAAATATGGCATGATCCTTCTCCCTAGTAAAATGGCTATCCAACAATGAAATTATATTCTCATTTGGTTCTTACATGAGCGAAATATCGAGTCTAACAAAACAAGAGAAATTTTTTTATATTGCATGTTGAGATTAAAATTGGCCAAGTTTTAAAGCAAAAGAAATCGTGAAAATCTGCAAAGTCATGGTGAGGTATGCATTCGATCTAAAATAGACAGTCAGGAATCATCCCACATGAGATCCGACGGTTAAGGATTAGTTTCGCAAAGGATAGGCGTAAAAGGTGAAGTTCCACAAAAGAGTATAAAACAAGATTAGTTTTGCAGAATATCTAAGGTAGAGAAGAGTTCCGCAAGTATACGAAGATTGTTATGGAGAAAACTTCCTATGGCTTGGGGTGTACCACAACATACAGAGTAACCGCAGAAATCAATTCCTTCCCAATATGCAATAGAAATAAAATATCTAACACTAAAGGATCTAGAAACATACCTTATTCTGGATGGTTTATGTAGATCCCCTTTGAGCTTTTCCAATCCTGCTTATGTTAACAATTTGCTCTCTCAACAACCAACAAACAAGACAAGCATGCTATATAATGGTGTTAGACCTACCCTAGAATATATAATCAATAATGTATAAGAAATTAAAAGCATCCATGGATTCAATATTCATTTAAATGCACATCATTGGACAGGAAAATATATTCCTATTAATATAAATCAGAGATTACATGAATGACAACCTATGTCGGCACGTCTGCAAACCAGAGAAACTGAGTTCTCCACCTGGGCCTCCTCCACCTCAATCCTCCATCTCTTGATAGCAAGCTCACAAGCAAAGGAAATATTGGGAAGAACACCAAGTGATCCAAGGGACAAAGGGATGCAAACTCAAGTATAAGCTATGGCAACAATGGACTCACAATGGACTATAGTTTTCTTGCTCTTCAGTTCTCCTCCTTCAATGTATCCAAAGGGTTCCTTATATAGTGCTTCAATGGGGTAATGGAAGGTCAAATCCGAGCGATATCGAGGCATATGGAAGGCCAAGAGACAAGTGACTCAGATCCACATCAAGGAAAACTCCAAAAATATTTGGCCTTTTGCACACATCTCGATGTACGCGGGTTTAAGGGTTATATCCGTGTGTATACGCGAGAAAGGGTTAAAAACTCACATATAGGAAATAACAGGTGTTTTTAGGGATGATCTTGGAAACTTCAAAGGTACAAAAATAGTCCATGGGGTCCAAAGAGTCTGCAGAGTGACAGGGAAGGCCATAAATGTGTGATTTACCATGTGTGGTAAAATTATCTGTAACGGATGCCCCCTAATGTGTGAGGTCAGAGGCGTGATATGATGGCTGAAATACATTATAATTCCATCCCAGAAGTGGAGTGATCATGAACTAGGTGGAAGAACCAGCCATCCAATAATATAGTACAAATATATCTGCATATGACTGCAAGTACATACAACAATCACGGATACATAAGAGTACAATGGCCATGAATAGGCATGATACAAAATATGACATGTGTGGTCATCTCCACGTACAATATAGATAGATCAGAATCTCCATGATGAAGATATACAAAGGATCATGATATCCATGAAAAATGAAGATATACAATGGATCAAGATCTCCATAATGGCTGAAGATATCTGACATACACTGGAATCAAGTAACGAGAGCTGAAATCTCATGAACACTAGCATGATCAAGGAGGTAGCATATCGAAAATGCCACCAATTTGGAAATTCTTCTACATAAACCACTACGAGTACATGTCCTACTATGTGAATAGAGGTGTTGAGGTCGAACATAGTAGTCGATCGTCTGATTACCGGTCATTGAAGTATATCGTTAACAAACGCGAGATCACCCACTGATAATGAAAATGGGAATCAAGGTACTAGAGTGCAATATAACAAGTGTGAATAAATGTGTTGAGGTTGAACACTTGAAAGAATCCATCGATTAGGGGACATTGATGTATTCCCAAAACTATCGATGGTGAGAGAACCTAACACTGATGACTGTAAGTCTCAAGGCACTCAAATGACTCTAGACTCCTATCCTAGCATAAATGATCTGAAGTCGATGGGATGAAATCCGCTGGAAGGAGGGCATTAAGGAATCCCCCATCATCCAGCATGAGGTACTCAGCAAAGATGTAAAATGTGGAAGGAATCGATCATAATGTGCTTGAACTAGTACCAGTACCAGGAATGGTCGACATGCAAAGTCAAGAAAACTGAGGAATGGCCGACTAAGGCTTCAAATTCCTTCGAACACGAGCATCAAGGTGAATGGTGACTGAATGTAGGTAGCATAGACTCAATATACAAAATTGGGACATCTCTGCGACACAGGAGGCATTGACAGAGGCTCCATAGGGACTAGAAGCTTAACTAGTCGATGGAGATAAACTCAGAGAAACGAGTACAGCTCCTAAAGTCAAACTATTACCCCAACCAATGGATTTGAAATATAGTGCTCTATTCAAAGGCAAATCAATGCGACTATTTCCAAAGATAGCATCTTTTCCTGTCTAGATTTTTGGTTTTTTTATTTTTTTAGACTTTTTCAGATATTTTGAAAAGCTTGAAAAAGAATAAAAGTTCTTTATAGTTAAAAATCTATGAGGAGACGAGTGTCAAGGGGAAAAAAAAGTAGTTCCAAGTAGTGGAACATACCTATGCTCAATGCAAGGAAACATGTGTAGGATAATGACACTCAGGGGAAATTCCCCTCCAGGTAAAAAATGGGGAATCAAGCTGCAAAAGATATGTAAAATGGCTCTGCTTGGCTAGAAATGAGACAAGTTTAGGGTATATGGCTGATAATAAAAGTTAGGGAATCTGGCATAAGGCTCAATAAGGTAGGTAAAACTCATGATAATGCAATTACAACTTGACATAAGGGAGTCCTGGGGAAAAGGCCAGCAAAAAGATCAAGAGGAGTATGAGGCTCTTGTGCAAAGTCATGGCGATACTATACAAAGGAATCCCCCACCCTAAAGAAAAAATGTCGGCATGGGCACCAAATGCAAAATAGGAGCTAACTAGAATACCCATGTATGGTCAAGCTCTACCATTCACATCATGTCACTTCTAAAAGCAACAAGAAGGTTCTGTGACAAGATAGAATGGGTTTGTACCTAAGGTTATAATGAAATAGTCATAAGGTCATGCAAAGTGCAAATAGATGTGAAACCTAACCTATATGCAATTTTAGACACAATACCTGAAATAGGCACGAACAAGTCAAACCGTGCTCAACCGGACTCCTACATCATCAAATTATAGTTCAAAATGGTTAGAAGTGGTAAAAAACTATAAAAAGTGGGTAAAAAAATTCTATAAATAGGAAAAAATTTAAAAATTCCATATCATTTGAAATTTTTACCCATTTGAGCTCAATACTTTTGACGCAAATTTTGGGAGCATCGTCCGAAAAAATTAGACACCGTTTGATCCAGGAAACTCCTCATGTCCTCCTCTTCCTATTTCATGTAAAAAAAAATTAAGTTTTCATGGTCCAATCAATTTTTTAGGCCATCCCAAGTTGTGTGTTTCGGCCCACGTAGAAATCAGGGTTTTTTTCACATATAGGGCTCACCATACGTGGAAAAAACACCCAAACTAGTGTACATACATGGTTGTTTTGCAAACAATCACGTATGAGGCTGAAATGAGGTTTTCAAAGGAAAATGCTAATCAAAACTCTTGTTTTTTGTGCAGGATGGTGTTAGAGTGGAGGGAGAGAGAACATGGTGATGTGGAAGAGGCCGTGCAAGATGATACTATGGCCCAACAAGTATTATGGGCATGTGGTTTGTATAATTTTTGGTGTCTTGGTAGCCTGAGGGACAAACCAAGACTCCTACAACTGCTAGTGGATTACTAGGATCCAGACTCTGAGACTTTTCACATTGATGGGATGTCACTCAGCATTTAAGTTGAGGACATATACTTTATCATTGGTTTATCCTGACGAGGAGAGATGGTAAATCTCTGATCTCACGGGCCAGGAGGTGGATTGACTATTGATGAGTACATTGCGGTGTACTGCTTTCCGGACACGAAAAAGGTTGGGAGTCAAATCCTGACAAAGTCTATCTAGGTTCTGGGACTGAAGGCCATACTATTGGAATTAGGAAGGATAGTCGGATTAGCTTCACTCCACCAGGCCTCTCGGCCATTGATGTTCTATGTAGTGGAGTGTATGAGACCCACCGTCTATGACTAGAGCACTATGTTGTTGAGCAACATAAAACAACAGCTCAATGACTACAAAATGGGTAGGGTGCGGAACTTCAGTTTCGGCAGCATACTGATCATGTTCTTCTTTGAGTGGGTACTAGGGCTAAGCCCTAGAGTGGACATTCCTCCACACGGAGTTCAAGATCCAGCCCAATGACGTTGGGAAAATTTTATGTGTAGACTAGGTGGACGTAGGGTGTCTAACCCCTACCCAGCATACTTCTTTCCATGGTGGCAGAGGCAAATCATTGCCATTGATGAATACCCATATGTAGGTATAGACTTTCATGGAGATCCGGGCATGCCCCTACCACTGGGAGCAGCATATGGCGACATAGGTAACAAATCCCAAACCCACTTTTTAAGTTTTTTGAATTATTAATTTTTTTTTGTGTTTTTTGATATATTGACTCAAAAGACATGTTTTGGTGTGACGACACACAGTGACAATATGTCATGTATATGCAGATGTTGGACCACGATGACCAAATGGTTTCCCTCGTCATCGATGGAGGGGAAGAGAAGACGATATCATGGGTGCATATGCGGAGAGGACACTCCAAAGAATTCACGCGAACTTCATACGCTTGACACACAGGGTACCCATGGCACAAGTCAAGGACTTTCCTGAGGCTATGCAGCACCAGATGGTTGGTGTACCATGAGCATGGGTTCGATTATTCTGATGGCTAGCTAGAGCCATAGTGTGCTACCATGACCAGAACCCCCCTCCTCCTCAGGCTTAGAGACCTGGGATTATTCCTTTTTGTACGACCGTGTATTATGTTTTGGTGGCTCGGAAGCCCCAATTTTGTATTATGACACTTATGTATGATGACATCACTTTTTGGATATTAATGAAATTTTTTTTATGATGATCGATTTTATTTATTTACATGTGTGCAAAAATGTATGTTTGTGATATGCTTATGGTCTATGAAACAAATGCCAATCTAACACATAGTTAGCATATGAGTCAGCAACTTGATTAAAAATTCTTGGAACATGAATGTATGTAATATTCTCAAATTGTCGTTCTAGAAATCTCAACAATAAGAATCTTCATAATAATATCAGATCCCTCATATGATACGAGCCATTAAGTTGTGAAACCACTAATTGCGAATCAAGATGTACCTCAAGAGAGAGAACACGATGTGAAATGGCAACCCGTAATAACTCAAAAACGACACTATATTCAGCAACATTGTTCGAAGAAGGTCGTAAACATATGCCTCCTGGAGACAATACTTGACCCATATGAGTATAAATCACCCAAGTAGCCAAAGCTGAGCTTTGAGTGTGAAGGCTAGCACCATCGGTGAATCCTATGTAAACAAAAGACTCCATCGACATCTGCCATAAGAAACGAAAGCTAATCAACAAAACCGATCACCATAAGAAAACCTAACTATGCAATTCAAAAAATGTACAATAATAAACAACAATCAGCCCTAGATGAAGATCATGTATAGTCTTTTTTAAGATAGAGCCCATTTCTAGGCTCCGCCAAGGCCGTCCCTTCATAATCAACTAGCTCATAAGCGCCCTTCTCCAACACATGTTTTACCACATAAGGACCATTCCACATGGGATTAAACTTCCCAGCCCACAAGGGTTCTTTAGCTTGATCCCACAAAAGGACCAAATCACCTTCACTAAACTTCCTCGGATGGACAAACTTGTCATATTGGACCTTGACGCAACGCTTATTTACTTCTAGAGATACTAAGGCATCTCGACACTGCTCATCAAGCTGCTCTAAGTGGACCAAACGTTCTTCCAATGTGGAAGTGTCTAGTAAAAGCTCTATAGCTAGCTTCAGAGAAGGGATTTTGCATTCAACTGGCAAGACGGACTCCACCCCATGTACAATCTAATATGGAGAGAAACCGGTGGCAGTCTTAACCACGGTTCTATAGGCCCACAAAGCAGGATATAACATGATATGCCAATTCATCTGGCTTTGTGAGATGGTTCGTTGGAGAATGGAATTAAGTGATTTATTCACTACTTCAACGTGTCCATTCGCCTGAGGGTAATAAGAAGAGGAGTTCTCCTGCTTATACCCTAACTTTGAAGACAACTCTTCCATCATTTTATTCTGAAAGTGCCTACCATGGTCAGTGACAAGCTCTTTTGGAATGTTGAACCAAGTAATAACTTGGTTGAAAATGAAATGCACGACTGTCTCACCGTCGGATTTAACCGTGGGCATAGCCTCTGGCCATTTCGTGAAATAATCGACAGCCACTATAATGTGATGATTCCCCCTAGCTGAAACTGGGTTGTAATCCATAAAGTCAAGCCCCCAGTTGGTGAAGGGACCGGCGGTGACAATAGGATGTAACGGGGCTGGATGCGAGCGCATATTGCATGCAAACACCTGGTATGGGTGACACTTCTTGACCGCATTAACACAATCTTTGAAGATAGACGACCAAAAATATCATTCTCTCAAGATTTTTTGGGCTATGGAAATCCTAGATAAATGACCACCACATGCCCCTCCGTGGCAATCATTCAGCACAACCTCATCCTCCTCATGGGTTAAACAACGATGCAAAATGGAATCTACCCCACGGCAGTACAAAGTGTTATCCACTATAAGGTAGTTCTTAGCTCATCCCATGAAAGGTGAGTAGGGACCTTCAACATTTGCAAATATACAACGATATCCTCATACCATGGGACCAAAGTTGAGATAAGGAAAATATGTTCATCGATAAATGTATCCTCATAAACCTCTTCCTCCTCCAAACTTGGAAAATCAGATATGAGCTCCACAAAGATCAACAATTTCTTTGATTTTGCCGAAATGAATTCGAGATCGAACTTTTGCAAAATAAAAATCGATTTATTGTATTTTCCCTCAATCATCCTTCTAGTGAGGACGAACTGAAACGGATTGATATGAGCTACAACCAAGGTTCGACGAAGGAGAATGTAATGTCTCAATCTCTGAACCACATGAATGGTGGCCAAGGCAAGCTTCTCCACATGGGAATAATGGATTTCCACATCAATAAGGTTTCAGCTCAAATAATATATGACATGCTCGTGGAGCTCCTCATCTTCCTGAACCAAAACCATACCAATCGTCTCCATGGACACAGACATATAAATCAAGAAATCACGGCTATAGTTAGGTAGACTAAGCACAGGCGTCGATGCTAAGCCTTGCTTAAGAGCATCAAAGGACTCCCGGGATCGCTCATCCCAGCAAAAAGGAGTGTCCTTCTTTAAAAGATGAATAAAGCCTTTAGTCAAGTTGGAAAAATTAACTACAAATCTCCGCAATAAATTTGCCATGCCTTGCAAACACTGAAGGTGTCTAATATTATGTGGGGGACACAATTGAAGTATTTCCTTAACCTTTAAGGGATCGACTCTTATACCCTCGTTGGATATGATGAACCCTAGCAAGCGACCAATAGTAACGCAAAAGATGCACTTATGAGGATTTAAAAGAACATGGTAATGACGGCATATTCTAAATACTAATCTCAAATGGTATGGATGACGCACTATCAAATGAGAATGAGCATCCAGGTCATCCAAATACACTTCGATAATTGTTTTGAGATCATGAAAAATTAAGGTCATAGCCCACTGAAATGTAGCTTCAGCATTTTTAAGGCCGAAAGATATCTTATGATATGCAAAAGTACCCCAAGGACAAATAAATGCAGTCTTTTGTTGATCCTCGGGTTTGATCTGAATCTGATTATATCCAGAAAAACCATCCATGAAGAAGAATACCTCGCTTCCTACACACTCATCCAAAATCTGATCAATAAATGGTGTGGGAAAATTATCCTTAGGACAAGCACGATTTAAATCATGGAAATCAGTGCATATACGGATCACTCCCTACTTCTTATCAACCGGAAGGGGATTCGAAACCCACTCCATCAGGGGAACGGGATAGATAAAACCATCTTTTAACAGTTTCTCTATCTCACCCTTAATGGTGGGTGCTTTTCTAGGATTCACCGCACACAAACTTTGTCGAACCGACTTCACATTCGGATAGGTCTTAATCTCATGTTAGACAATACGAGGGTCAATACCTGGCATTTCCTCATATGACCAAGCAAATATGTCACAGAACTCTTTAAATAGCTCGGTATACTTTTTGATCTCATCAGGGGAACAACTCGCCCCAATGTAGACGTTCTCAACTTTGCCAGGATCACGAGAAATATTGATAGGAATAGTAGGTGATAAATTCACCATGCTCCCATCGGCCATTTGACTAGGAGAGATAAATGGAACCACATGACTACCAATCTTCACGCTAAGAATCTCCCTAAAGTCATCACTCTCCATACGGTCGAGTTCAGGAAGAAAATACGATCGATGATGTAATTCTTCCCAAGGTGGCTCAACCCAGACATGGCCTCAATAATGGCTTCATCCGATGGAAAAACATCATCGAGGAAATCATGTGCATGAGAGGACTCAACTCCCCATGCAGGTAGCACATACAATTCTTCCTCCTCTGTCCGCAAAGAGGAAGGACTAGGCTCTGCAACTTGACCAATATTTTCTTGATATGCTACCATCGTTGCAGGAAATGGCACATTCGTTTCGATAGGTCCAATCAAAGGACTCAGTGAAGGAAGAATCTAAGGATATTCCATATGGGTAGTGTGAAAAGACACTAAATTCAACAAGGACAAAGCCCCACCAAAACTAGATCCGATCATAAGAATGGGCTCAGGATAGCTAAAGGTTCCCATAAGAGTCGGATACATACCCACACCCACACTCCCAGTTGCCGACTAAGAATGATCGATAATTGGGATAGAAGTTCCCAATGATGCAACACTTGGATTATAGAATGACGTCTAATCAATCATAATGATCTTCCCATTAAATGGAAATAATACCATTCGAAAGAGATAAGAGGCTACATCTTGCATACTATACATCCATTTCCGGTCTAGAAAAATATTGTAGTCAAGGGGCGCATCAACCAACTCGACCTCAATCGGGACGATCTTCTCTCCCAATTGGACCTTAAGAAAAGGAAGAATCCTGTGCGGCCAAAATGATCTACCATAAAAATCTATCAACATAGTAGTGGATTGAGACAACTCGAGAGAACCCAAAACCTTCCAACATGACAAAGACATCACGAAAGCAACAACGCCTTCATCAATAACAGTGCATTTGACGGTCATATTAAGACACTCTACATGAATCAAAAGAGACACATAGTAAGGAAAGAGAGGTTGTATTCCCATGGTTTCAAATTTGATAACGGAAGAAGAGTTATCATCATTAACCTCAAGAGCAGAAATCAAGGCTCTCCTTTGTGGAGGACAAATCTGAAGTACTTCAAGCGCAAACATCGCACAAGGAGTTTGGCCCAAATCCTCGACAACGGAATAGTTCTAGGCGGCTCAGGAATTAGGATTGTTCCATGAATGCTTTAGTACTCCCTTAGGAATGCGAGGTGCAACTTCAGGTTTATCCATAGGTTTTTTTATACGCAAAGGGCTCTCGGGTGGAGCAGGTTCCTTTCCAAGGTCTGGATGTGACGAACCATAATCCTTCGCACGAGTCACAACGTTAGTAGCATGCATCATGTTGATGCAACCATGACCATTATTGGCCTCCAGAATATTTTGATCTCCACCCGATGCACAATGAGGATCAATGGTCCTTGAGTTCATATTTTGAGTGTTGGTTAAAGGATTAGTTAGTACGGTTGGGCCTTGTGCTATGAACCTCGAGGCATCTTCCATATGAGAGTACAAGTGAGTGAGGTGGTCCTCCTTACATAACTTGCAAGGAAAATTTACCTCATGTTTAGTCTGCTTGTCCACCCCAGCATTATGAGCGTTCTTGTCATTATAATTAGCATTTTTTGTTCTTATTCCCACCCTTACAATTATTTTTCTCTTTTTTCTTATTCCTTCTAGGCTGTTGGATGCCCTTCTGGTCTGACAATTTCACAAGAAGTACATTCACCGATTGGGTAGGTTGAGATGAAGCCGTGGCTTGTCCTGACGCGGATTGATTAATTGACAATTGGCTCACTGTTTTCACAACCGAATCCCTAGGTTTGGTACTTGTATAGCCCACAATGCCATCGACATGTGGCCCAGGCTTGATCTTGGGATCAAAACTAGATAGCGGAGCATTAGGTATAATCTCATACAAAAGTTCGGATTGAGCATAGATCAAATCCAACTCTTGTGCCCTAAATATTGCTTGTTCCTCATTTTGGACTCCGGATGTAGAAACATCCTTCATGATGTAAGGTAACAATGACTTGAGGAACCACTCAAGGAGAAATTCTGGTGGTATAAATGATTTAATCAACCACTTCCATCTATGCCACTCTTGAATATGATCCAAGATATGTGTGGCTTTGTCTTGTCGAAATGTCAACAAGAGTTCGGTACCAACATCATAACGTACGGGTAGCTAAAAGTGATTGAGGAAAGTCATGGAAAGGTCATCAAATAAAACCTATGCCCCCCTTGGTAACTCTATATACCATTTCCCTGCAGGCCCGGTGAGGGTGCGTTGAAATAGCCTCAAATGGATTGAATTGTCATGTAATAAATTGGAAGAGCACCAAAGGTGAAAAGTAGTGACATGCTCACTAGTATCTTCTCCAGCTTTTTCCTCGAACTTGGGAATGTCCGAAGGAAGCTTGTTAGGGACGGTCGGCCAGGCCGGGTCATGAAATACCGAATCATTCATAAGTATCGATAAGTCAGGTAAGTTCAATGTTGAGAGGAAATGGATCCTAGGTTGAGCGGGTCTATGCCACGCTCCCTGATAGTTCTAGTTCATGTAAGGTTGATTGCTATAAATACCATGGCCTTGGCTATAATAACCTCCTCCCATTTGACTCGTATGGGGTTGCATGGAAGAATTGTGATGTGGGGTACCATGATTATGCGGTGCTACAAAGCCATAATTAGAAGAATAAGCAGGTTGTTGATACCCGTATCCATAGGGTTGATAGTTATGTCCATACTGCGATCCATAATATTGTCCATGAGAATCTCCCTAAGGTGTCCAATGGGATGTCCCATGAGAAAGTCCATAGTTAGGAATATGGGGAACTCCTTGAGATGGACCATAAGACAATCCCGAAACAGGGATATGATCTCTCGACACAATAGGAGGTACTTGACTCTGAGATACTACCATGCAAGAAATCACAGTACAAACATGGCTAGTAGCGATATTCTTGCCCGAAGGACCATGTGAATGAGGGGGAGGAAGGGTTGTCAAAAATGAATTCAAAGGAGTAGGGTTCGAGGACAAAGGGACATGTGAAGGAATGTAAGTGGTGTTCCAAATGGTTACTCGTCTCGGTTCTGGTATCCGCATATTATTACTAACACTAGGTCTATGATAGACATGTGAGGTCACTTCCACTGCTGGGATGGAAGGTGAAATGTGACTAGTGCTCCCAAATATCTTCGCATGGAAATGAATAGGAGTGTCCCCAGGCATAGTGCTAGGTTCAAATTTCGAATCAACACGATGTGCCGAATCGGGTGCAGGGATATCAAACATGCCATAACAAACACAACTAGTGCTTGTGGGTTCATAATGAGTCTTGTCGCCTCGTAACCAATACCAGCAACCTGTGAATGAGGGATCATAGCCAAACTGTGAAGGTATTTTTGGTTAAGGGTCATATATGGGAGTAGGATCTTCCTCCCCAACCTCATGAGGTGGAGAGGACATCTCTGGAATCTCATCCTCATGATCTCCCATAGTGTGTGAATCAAAGTGAGAAGTAGTTCACCCGAATTGTCTGTTTCTCTCTCCCAAAGGAGGAGGAGACGTGGAAGGCAGAAGTCCTGCTAAATGACAAGAACGGTGAAGTGCCGCGCCTGAATCCACAATGAATCAAAAAATGAAAATACTCGATCTAGTTAAGCAAACCCTATGAAAACTAGCATGCACAGATCACACACCTATAAAATGTAAAGCCAAATCACAAGCAAACAAGGGTAGGATATGTGAGCTCCCGAATGAAGCAGGTATCTCTCGCCTAGGAGAGGCTTGAGACTCCCATACACAACAAGAAGAGGTTCGTAACCAATTATAGTGGTGCTCAGCTTCAACACATATAGCGACTATGTTAACCGACCCCTACCTGGCTAGGACACCTGCAGAATAACCTCTGCAAAGTACCCCCTCGATATCCTGGGTAAGGAAACTAAGGTCACCTCAATATAACTAATGCTCAGGCGGGATTGACTGTATGGGTAGGGTAGCAAAGCCCGAAACTCTCGAAAGAGCCCCCAGATACGAATACAATCCTGGAAATATCTCCGATGCTACTCAGTTACAACTAGTGGTCATCCCAATCATAACCGCTCATACTTCCTCATGTTTAACTCCCTTGTAAGAGGAGGATCTTGAGAACACTAATTAGATAAAGGAATTTCACACTCTCACCTGGACAGACACATAAATGTTTTGTTTAGTGATCTTGGAGAATTAACTTACAATGAACTATTCCAAGACCCTAAAACCTAGTCTTGTTGGAGCACCCTAAAAATAAAAAGAGTGTAATTCATTTTATTATGCGTTGATTTTAATTGGCTTATTACTCAAAGGGTAAATGGTCATGCAACTAATGATTTTATGATGCAACAAGAAGTAAAATGCACACCTAACAATCAATGCAAATGCACTGTGTCGAATGAAGAATAGGGTATGCTACTACGTGAAGTGCAAAATTTTCCTTGAAATGAATATGCAATCATTCGTATATGAAAATTTGACTAATACTCTCCAAGCAATCCTAATGCAAGTACCATGCAAATGCAAAATGAAAACAATGCATAATGATGCAAAAAGAAAATGTTTTTGTATTTTTTGAATTAAATGAGATAAAAAAGAAAAAGTATGACTCTACAACCCTCAGACTCTGCAAGCACTACCATACAACACCCAAGAAAAGAACCAAGGTAAAAGAGACCTAATGCACTAATCCCAAAATAAAAATAGAAAATGAAATGACAAGAACATTTTCAAAAATTTAAACTAAAAAGGCGTCTCTGGTCAGAAACAAGGGTGTATATAGATGCTAGAAGCATCCAAGAAGACTCAGCAATCATCCAAACCCACCCAGAAACACTTAATCTTCCCCAAAAAGGAAAAAATTAGGGCATACATGACTATTTGCAGAAAATCCACGTATATACATGACTATTCTAGGAAAACCCTCGTGTACACGCGACTGTAAAGGAAAAACCCACGTACAGGAAGAAAAATAGGTAAAAAGAAGGAAAATGGACAAGATTAGACAAAATTTACTCCTGTAAGACCCTACTGGGCAAACATGCCCCCAGACCTGACTCAGAAACAGAGAAATCAGAGCAATTCAAGAACATTGAATGCCGACAAAACCCCCAAAGGAAATGACTAGGAACTCCCCAGTATGGTTGCCAATTCTGTTACGGAGAAAACTTCCTATGGGTTGGGGTGTACCACAATAGACAGATTAATCGTAGAAATCAATCCCTTCTCAATATGCAAGAGAAATAAAATATCTAACACTAAAGGATCTAGAAACATACCTTATTCCAGATGATTGATGTAGATCCTCGTTGAGCTTTTCCAATCCTGCTTGTGTTAACAATTTGCTCTCTCAACAATCAACAAACAAGACAATCATGCTATATAATGGTGTTAGAACTACTCTAGCATATATAATCAATATGTATAAGCAATTAAAAGCATCCATGGATTCAATATTCATTTAAATTCACATCATTGGACAGGAAAAGATATTTCTATTAATATAAATCAGAGATTACATGAATGACTACCTTTGTTGGCATGCCTGCAAATCGGAGAAATTGAGTCCTCCACCTGGGCCTCCACCACCTCAATCCTCCATCTCTTGATAGCAAGCTCACAAGAAAAGGCAAGCTTGGGAAGAACACCAAGTGCTCCAAGGGACAAAGGGATGCAGACTCAAGTATAAGCTACGACAACAATGGACTATAGTTTTCTTGCTCTTCAATTCTCCTCCTTCAATGTATCCAAAGGGTTCCTTATATAGTGCTTCAATGGGGTAATGGAAGGTCAAATCTGAGCGATTTGGAGGCATATGGAAGGCCAGGAGACAAATGACTTGGATCCACATCAAGGAAAACTCCAAAAATATTTGACCTTTTGCACACATCCAGACGTACGTGGGTTTAAGGGTTATATCTGCGTGTATACACGAGAAAGGGTTAAAAAGTCACGTATAGCAAATAACAGGTGTTTTTAGGGATGATCTTGGAAACATCAAAGGTAAAAAAATAGTCCATGGGGTCCAAAGAGTTTGTAGAGGGACAGGGAAGGCCATAAATGTGTGATCTACCATGTGTGGTAAAATCAGTTGTAACAAAGATCTACAGCTGAGGAGTGTTCCACAATAGAACTATGGTCATAGGAGGTTTCAGAAAAAGTAGGAATGCAGAAGAAGAAATACGAATCTGATCATGGGATCAATGGTTGTGATTGAATCTGCAAGAAGATCGACGACGTAGAATTATTTCTGCACAAAGAAAAAGGAATATCCACAAATCCACATTATATCGTAGATCAACAGTCATGAATGAACCCAAAAAAGAGATCAATGATTCATAAGAAAAGCAAAAAATAGAAAGTGGAAGATCAAAGTCTAGGATAATATGGGTTTCCACAAACTGATGTTCGAAAGATGGAAAGAGGAAGGCAGATAATCGTGAAAAGAATGTGGTAAATGTCACAGTTACGCATTCCACATCCTGTAATCCAGAAGATCGATGGTCAGAAAGACTTCTGTAAAATATCGACGGTTTGGAAAGGTTAGTGCGGAAAGCGAAAGGCAGAGGATTGTGAAAGAATCATTTGAGTGTTTGAGAACCCACATTCCACAACCCGCTATCTGGAATATCAATGGTCATGAAGAAGCCCAATGAAGATCAACGATGCAGAAATATTGGTGTGGAAATATTAAGTGCGGAAAGAGGAAACCTAGAAATGACGTTTTGGAAAAGTCACAAATCTGCATTTCGTTATCTGCATCCTATCTCAGATCAATGGTCATGAAAGAGCCCGCAGGAGATCAACGGTGCAGAATGCTTGAGGTGGAAAGCTAAGTATGGAAAGACATGTTGAGAAATTTCATGGTTCAACAATCCGCATATAGCATCCCATCTCATATATACGGTCAAGAAACAACCCAGGATAAACATCAACATCTCAGGATGAGTGCAAAAAGATGACTACGGAAAATGATTGCAGAAATCTAATAGTGTGGAAAGACATTTTCAGATCTACCGTCAAGAAAAATCCTGATCTAAAATCAACGTCTCAGGAATCCTGTAAAAGTTTGGAGTAAATCCCACAAGTGTTGAATAAGAGGAAAAACCCATGATCAAATATGAAGCTGAGGAATCCCACAACATGAGTAGATAGAGAAGCTCGTTGGAAAAACAAGAAGGCTAGCACGCAGATGAATAATCCTGTGGATGACCAGGGAAGAATTATGAAGGGAATGGTTAACATAGTTACGATGGTTATGACTAAAAAAAGGCACATAAACAGAGTTAGAGCATTGTAAGGACATGACTGTTTGAAAAGGTATGTTTCTATATTGATGTTTGAGAAGAATATATAAATTGCAGAGAATTAATAATCTACCGAATACAATTATGGCCAAGTAGTGGTGTCGTAACCCTACATACTCATCACTGTAGACAATAGAGTAAAGGGTGTTTGGCTGAGACAATCAGCTGCAGCATTGGCATTTCCTTTCTGATACTTAATTACACACTGAAATTGTTGTAGGTGATTAATCAACTTGAGTTGTCGGGTTGTCTGTAGTTTGGACTAGGATAGAGCGAACTGCAAAGGTTTATGGTCAGTGAGGATGATTGTTTCCTTTCCAAGAATGTAGTGTATCCATTGTTTAAGAGCTTGCACAATGGAGTACAATTATTTTTCATACGTCGAATACCTTATAACAGTGTTGTTGAAAGTTTCAGAATGAAACACGATTGGGTGACCCGGCTAAGTGATCACTGCGCCAAGAGAATAGTCTGATGCATCCGTCTCAATATCAAAAGGCTGATGCAAATCAGGTAACACAAGTACTGGTGCAATACAAAGCTTGTTGTTTTGTCGATGTCCATTTGAAGATAGTTTTCCCATTTCCCTTAGTCAACTGATTCAAAGGCCATGCGATGTGACTGAAGCCAAGTATGAACCATTGATAGAAATTCGCCAAACTAAGAAAACTTCTTAGTTCATGAATTGTTTGAGGAATGGGACAATATTTGAGGATCTGTACTTTTCTGGGTCGACATGAATGCTTGCAGAGTTAATTACATACCCCAAATATTTGATGTTGGTCATCGCAAATGAGCATTTTTCCATGTTCAGATATAGTCAATGTTGCTAGAGAGTGTTGAATACTTGTCGAAGTTGTCTGACATGTTCTTCCCATGATCGACTAAAAAAAAATATATCGTTGAGATAGACAATCACACACTTGTCGATGAAAGTTTGTAGAAGGTCATCAATATGTCTCATGAAGGTTGCATGTGAATTGGTTAAGCGGAAAGGCATGACTAACCATTCAAACAATCCTTCCTTAGTCTTGAAAGTTGTTTTCCATACATCGATGGACTCGATCGGAATTTGATGACTTCAAGTCGAGTTTCGTAAGAACTTAGCACCTTTCAGACTATCGATGACTTCATCTATCCATGGAAGAGGGTATATGTTCTTTACTAAAATTTTGTTGAGAGCCCGATAGTCAATGCACATCCACCAAGTCCCATCTTACTTTGGAACTAGGACCACTTGACTTCCACAAGGAGAAGAGTTGGGGCAGATATGACCCTTGTCGATCAAATCCTATATTTTCCTGCGAACCTCTTCATTCTTAAGAACAGATCTTTTGTAAATAGATGCGTTAGGTAATGAAGAACCAGGAACAAGTTCAATGGATTTTTTTACCTGACAATGCAGTGGTAATATGTTCAGCTCTTGAAGTATGTTTTGGTATTCCTCAAGAATTTTGTCGATTTGTTGTTGTTGTCGAGAGATGCGCTGATCGGTGAGTCGACTTGTTGCTACAATATTTCTGAAATGTTGAGACTTTATCATAATTAATGTGAACTTCTAGGCATGATTGATAAGCTTATTTATTTGTTTGGCTGATATCATAACAACCGTTGATGTGGGTTGTCGCTCTAGTATGCCATTCCATTGATTCCAAATTTTGACAATCACCTTCTGAAGCCGTGACTGATATGTACCATGTCGATACCATAGGTAAGGTTTCCCAAAGAAGGCATAGGTTACGGAAAGAAGTGGGACATCACAAAGTACATCATCTTCAAAAGGATTAATGAAGTAGGTGATTCTGCATTGGCATGTGATTCTTAGTTCCTAACCATCCTTCATTCAACCGATATTGTAAGGCTGAGGGTGTGGAGTGGTGACAAGACCTAATTTATTCACAAGATATTTAGAAACAAATTTCTTCTGGCTACCATTATCCACAATAAGATGTAATGGAATTTTTAGAACCCATATCCGTGTATGAAACATGTGTTGTTGTAATTGTAACTTTGGAATGTATGCACTTGTATATCTTATGTATTATACCCCAATGTTTATTCCGAGAAGTGTTTGTAATGTAATTGATTCATGTCATGCCTCGATGTACCTATCAGGAGATTATATAATGTAAACAAGTCATGTCAAGTCATTATGGGTAACCCTCCTATTGATCAAGGGTTAAAGTCTCCACAGTTGTGTTGCCCTAGGGTTATTATACTCTCCTAGAGAAGTCGGCCCTGGTGAGTTATTGTCAAGTCGGGAATTAGTATAAATAGAGAGTGAGCCTCTCTATTTATCACACATTCAGTCACACTCAATTGTAGCACATAACTGAGAGAGAAGAAGTTGTTGGGACAAGAGAGAGAGAGAGACTATTGATGTCGGCAGATCATCTTACTGTTTTGGGGTTTTACTTTTGGTGTTGATTCTATCTCTGAGGAAGTTGTGGGGTTTTCTCCTTTATGGTTTCCACAAGGAAAAACTTTATGTTCATTGTCTCTTATGTTTGATTGATGTGCTTGTTATTCTCTCAGTTAAAGATCCTAAGATAATGCTAGCTTAAATGATAAAAATTTAACATGGTATCAGAGCTAACCTGAGAAGAAGACACTATGCAGCTGCGAAAACTAGGGATTCCTACTCTTTGGATCTCTCTCCACAGATTTTCAGAAAAAGAGGGTTGGACTAACTCTCCTCTCTAGGGCACATCTTTCTGTTGAAGCAGAATCTGATTCTGAGTATTTTCAGTTTTTTACCCGACACTACTGCCGAAAATTAAGGATTTCCACAGAAGTGGAATTTTTGAGTGAGCCCAAGCTTGGATTGATCTCCTCCTCAAAATAAAATTTTAGAGATCAAGATCAAAGCTTTTGGTTGGATAGAACTCCAGGAAAGTCAAACCCTAATCTACTCCTAAACCAGCTCTGCAGAAATTCAGCTCCAAATCCAGATCCGACATCTTAACCTGGTAAGATCTAAATCTTTTGTATTTCCATTTGAGGTTCTCATTTAAGATGTCACATCATACCAAGCTTGATGAAAATATTGAGGGATCTGATACCTTCCGAGCCTGGAAGTATAGGATCTCCCTAGTCCTGGAAGAAAATGAGTTGGACTCCTACATCAATAAGGAGGTTCCAGTTCCAGAGGGAAATGAGGCTAAGGCCTTACACAAGAAGAAATTGGTCATGGCTAAGAGGATTATTGCTTATTCAATCAAGGATCACCTTATACCATAGGTGTCCTCCATAAAGACACCTAAAGCTATGTTTGATTCCCTGACCAAACTGTTTGAAGGAAAGAACATAAGCCGGAACATGACCATGAGGAACCAGATGAAGAATGTGAAGATCCATAATACGGAGACCATACAGTCATACTTCACAAGGGTCTCCCAGATCAAAGAACAACTTGAAGCAATGGATGAAGAAGTGGAGAATGTAGAGATTGTAATGACCACCTTGATTGGTCTCCCTAGAACATGGGACTCTTTCATTCAAGGGATTTATGCTAGAAAGAAGCTAGTCAAGTTTAGCAGACTATGGGAAGAATGCTCTCAAGAAGAATCTTGAATAGAAGCTCAAGAAGAAAATATGGGAAGTGAAGATCATGCTCTCACAGTACAATCCAAGAAGAGAAAAACAAATCATCACAGAGGTAAGCATTGTCATCCTAATAAATTTAATAAGAATTGACCCAGATTCAGATGCTTCATATGTGATGAAAAAGGACACTATGCTAAAGAATGTCCTAAGAACCCAAATATCTCTCACAAGAAGAAGGGAAACAAGAGAAGACATCACGCTCATGCTGCAGAAGATGATGAACCCTCCAGAAAGAGAATCAAGAAAGAAAGTGATGATTCTTCAAGTGATGAAGAATATGTTTTGATTTCCACTCTCATGAGAAACATCACACATGGAAGCAATGATTGGCTTATAGACAGTGGGGATTCCAAACATATGATGGGATTCAAATAATCCTTTGTGAAACTATTAGAACATGAATCACCCCACAAGGTGAAGCTTGGAGATGACTACCAATATCCAATAAAAGGTAGCGGGGAATCCTCCTGTAAGCTAGACTCCGGAAAGTCTATAACAATGAAGGATGTATTGTTCGTACCAAGACTAAAGAAGAACCTCCTCTCCATATTCAGCATTAGATGCAAAAGGCATGAGGGTTGCATTTGTAGATGGCCAAGTTCTCATGTGGCCAAAGGGGAAGACTATTGATGATGCAGTAGTAATTGGGGAACAAGAGGGAGGTCTAAGGGCCATCCAAAACAAGATTTGATCCATGACTCAATAGAACCAAATGAACTTTGGCATAGAAGGCTTGCACATGTGCACTACAGAACACTACCATTTGCAAACAAAGTTGTTGAAGGACTTCCAGAAAATCATACAAAGCATGACAGTGTCTGCAAAGGATGTGCAAAAGGAAAGAACACAAAGAAGACATTTCCAAGCAACAAAAGCAAGGAAAAAGGAATCTTGGAAATCATTCACTCCAGTTCATTAAGAGGTTATGTATACTATGTATCTTTTATTGATGATTCTTCTAGGAATACATGGATATACTTCTTGAAGAACAAAGATGAAGTATTTAGTAAGTTCAAGTAATTCAAAGCCTTGATCGAGAACCACACTGAAAAGAAGATCAAGACCTTTCGATTAGATAATGGTGGAGAATTCACATCAAATGAATTCAAAGAATTATGCAAATATTCAGGGATTAAGAGGGAGTTATCCACTCCATATAATCCACAACATAATGGGGTTGCAGAAAGGAAGAATAGAACGATCATGGAAGTTGCAAGAGAAATGCTTCATGATCAAGATCTTCCTGTGCATCTATGGGAAGAAGCTGCTAGAACAACGGTGTATGTACAGAACCGTACTCTACACAGAGTACTCTAGAACAAGACACTTGAAGAAGTCTTTTTCGGCAAGAAACCAGAAGTCAACCATCTCAGAATATTCGGTTGTCCAGTGTACATACACATTCCGAAAGAAAATAGGACAAAGTTAGATCCTTCAGGAAAGAAGGGTATATTTGTGGGATACTCTGAAAGATCGAAGGATTACAGAATATACTTCTAAGGATTCAAGAAGATCGACATCAGAAGGGATGTAACATTTGATGAAGACTTGGCTTACAAATAATCCAGAAATATACCTGCTGAAGATCCTGAAGAAAAAGAAGCACCCAAAATTCATGACACAACCATGAACGAAGAAATTCAAGAAGAAGATCGAGAATTAGAAGAACCTCAAGAACCTATAGATCCACCTCAGGAGAAGAATCCTCACAAGAGGAAATCTGCTTGGGTACGAGAAGCTATCCAAGGTGCAAAAAGATATGGGGCTCCAAAAGAAAATCATAGAGAAAGAAAAAAGACCAGGTCCTGCTCCAGGTATGTAGCCTTGTTATGTGACTTCATCGATAAATAACCTTCCAACTATGAAGAAGTGACAAAAAGGAAAGAATGGAAGGATGCTATGATCAAAGAGTATCAATCGATCATGAAGAATGATGTCTGGGATGTTGTCCCTAGACCAAAGGGGAAGTCTATTGTAACTTCCAAATGGATCTACAAGATCAAGCATGCTGCAGACGGCAGCATAGAAAAATATAAAGAGAGATTTCTAGCTCGTGGCTTCTCCCAGAAAGAAGGAATAGATTATGAAGAAACTTTTGCACCTGTAGCCAAATACACTTCCATTAGATCAGTACATGCTCTGGCTGTAGTGATGAAATGGAAGATACACCAAATGGATGTCAAGATTGCTTTCTTGAATGGTGTAGTGGAAGAGGAAGTGTATGTGGAGCAGCCACTCAATTCTTAGACACATGACAAGGAGACTCATGTGTGTAAATTGAAGAAATCCCTGTACGGTTTGAAACAGGCACCCAGGACATGGTACAACAGAATTGACAGCTTTCTATCCAGTTTGGGCTTTACTAAGAGTAAAGTAGATTCCAACCTTTACTACAAGGTTGAAGATGGTAACCCAGTGATGCTCCTACTGTATGTAGATGATGTGTTTGTGAAAGGTATGGATGGGTTTATTTCTGATACGAAGAGGAAGCTTGCTGCCAAGTTCGAAATGAAGGACTTGGGGATGATGCACTATTTTCTAGGCATGGAGGTGTGGCAGAATGTAGATGGAATTTCCTTGGGAAAAGGGAAGTATATGGTAGAGAGCCTGAAGAGATTCAGGATGTTGGATTGCAAGACCATGACCACACCTATGGCATCAAACCTGAAGCTATTGAGCGATGCTTCATCAAAGTCGATTGATGCTACAATGTATTGTCAGATGATTGGGTCCTTGATGTACCTGATGAATAAAAGACCAGATATTTTCTTTGTTGTGAACACCTTGAGCCAGTTCCTAACATATCTGAGACATGTTCACTTGATTTCTGCCGCAAGCATATTCTGTGGTACCTGAGGGGTACAGTTGATTATGGTCTCAAGTATAAGGTTGTCAGAAGATTAACCTGGAAGTTTATGTTGATTCATATTGGGCAGGTAGTGCCATCGATAGAAATAACACCTCAGAGTGTTGCTTTAGTATGGGATCAGGAGTGATCTCTTGATTTAGTAGGAAACAGTCTTACGTGGCACTAAGTACAGCTGAAGCAGAGTATGTCGCAGCCTGTTCAGCTAGTTGTGACGCAGTATGGCTGAGGAAGCTACTATCTAATTTATTTGATCTCCATTTGGATGCTACTTGTATACATTGTGACAACCAGAGTTGTGTGAAGTTATCAGAGAACCCAGTGTTCCATGACAAGTCAAAGCATATCGAGATCAAATATCACTATATCAGGGATATGGTGCAGAGAGGAGCAATGAAGCTCCAGTATGTTGCAATGAACGAACAGATAGCTGATGTGTTCACTAAGCCATTGGCCAGAGTGAAGTTTGAGTACTTCAGGGAGAAGCTTGGTGTTCTCCATATCAAGGTTCCCTCCAAGGGGAAGTGATGAGTCCGTGAGCCATTCTGACATAGTGAGAGGATTGGTTCCTTCCATGGTTAGAATTAAGGGCTGAGCCATTGTGTCATGGTGAGAGGGTTGGTTCCTTCCATGTCAAATATGAGTGCTGATCCATTCTGATGTCACTGTAGGATTTGTTCCTACATGATCAGATATAAGTGCTAAATGCCATTCTCTAGGAGAATGGAGGCACCTGGTCAGTTACCAGGAATTTGTTCAATCTGGGATTGACACTCAGCCTGGGGTTGAGAGCCTTTCTGACATGATGTGTGAATAAAAGTTTCCTATCATGATGTGTGAATAAAGTTTCCTATCATGATGTGTGAATAAAGTTTTCTATCGTGGTCATATATAAGTGCAGAGCCTTTCTGACATGATGTGTGAATAAAAGTCTCCTATCATGATGTGTGAATAAATTTTCCTATCATGATGTGTGAATAAAGTTTCCTATCATGGTCAGATATAAGTGTGGAGCCTTTCTAACATGATGTGTGAATAAAGTTTCCTATCATGATGTGTGAATAAAGTTTCCCATCATGGTCAGATATAAGTGCAGAGCCTTTCTGACATGTTGTGTGAATAAGGTTTCCTATCATTGTCAGATATAAGTTCTAAAGAAGATGAATACTTACTTGGAGGCTATGCCTACAACCAGCATGAAAAAGGGTTGGTTCTGTAGAACTTCCTATGACGAGAAGAATCAAGAGATAGCACCTATGGTGATGATCCAACAGAGATGATCCAGATGCAGAGATGATCCAGATCTAGAGATGTTCCAAATCCAGTGATGATCTAGATCCAATGATGATCCAGATCCTATGATGATGATCCAGATCAAGTGATGATCTAGATCCAGTGAAGATGACTTGAATATGAAGATGACGAGAACTCGATGATTATCTAGATGATACAGAGAAGAACACTTGTGCTGATAAATTGTGTCGAAAGAATACCTTCCTGTTTAAGAGGGAGTATTGTTGTAATTGTAACTTCGGAATGTATTCACTTGTATATCTTATTTATTGTACCCCGATGTTTATTCCGGGAAGTGTTTGTAATGTAAGTGAGTCATGTCATGTCCTGATGTTCCAATCAGGAGATTCTATAAGGTAAACAAGTCATGTCAAGTCATTGTGTGTAACCCTCCTATTGATCAATTGTTAAAGTCCCTGCAGTTGTGGGGCCCTAGGGTTATTAGACTCTCCTAGAGAAGTCAGCCTTGGTGAGTTATTGTCAAGTCGGGGATTAGTATAAATAGAGAGTGAGCCTCTCTATTTATCACACATTCACTCACACTTAGTTGTAGCGCATAATTGAGAGAGAAGAAATTGCTGGGACAAGAGAGAGAGAGAGACTACTGCTGCCGGGAAATCATCTTACTATTTTGAGGTTTTACTTTTGGTGTTGATTCTATTTCTGAGGAAGTTGCGGGGTTTTCTCCATTATGGTTTCCTCAAGGAAAAAATTTGTGTTCATTGTCTCTTATGTTTGATTGTTGTGCTTGCTATTCTCTCAATTAAAGATCCTAAGATAATGCTAGCTTAAATGATAAAAATCTAACAACATGCACTCTTGTTCCTCCTTGTCAAAGAAATTCGAGGCTTTCGGAGTGGTTGAGGTCGAATCCAATAGTGTTGCTGCATCTGGATCAGATTCTACTAGGGTTCTGTCGAACAAGTTAGAGGTCAACAATTTTTCCAAAAATGTCTTCGAGCTTTGCATTCTAATCTATCATGCCATGCTGAATTGTGATAATCACACCATTTCTTAGTAGGATATTGTTTGCTACGATCCCTCCTGTATTTCTGAAATTTCTTCTTTTGATGATCAATATTTGGCGGATTCAGATGAGAATATTTCTTCGACTTGTAGGAGTCGGCTGGTGGCTTCTTGTCAGATGTTCGACCAATTGGCTTGTGCACGAAACGTGCTTTTTCTTTTTGTTTATCTTCAATCTTATTGGCATAAAGAAATGCATCTGCAAGCATACTAATGGTTATAAAATCCATCTCTTGCTGAATGTGTAGGGATAAACCACTGACGTACTTCAGGACAAGCAATTTTTCTTCTTCTTAGACACCAATTCTATCCATGAGTCGATAAAAATTGTCGGTATAACTCTGTACAGACTAATCATTTCATTGCCTTAGCTTCTGCCACTTATTAAACTGTTGTTCAAGATACTTGGGTGGGTAGAACTCCTTTCGTACATACTCAAACAATTTTACCCATATGTCTATGGCATTGCCTTCTTTTTCCATCTTTATCGATAATTTTTCCCACCAGCAATGTACAGAGGTTGACATCTTCAAGGATGCAATGGTGATATTTTCCGCTTCTGAGAGTTGATTCACAGAGTAGTATGATTCTAGTTGTTGTACCCAATTGTCAATGGATTCTGCATCAATATTGCCTTCAAGATTTGGTATGTCCATATTCCTTTGCACTTTGAAGGGGCTGATCTTATCAGAGTGAGGTCGCTTCGAGTATTCCCCAGAATTCGAAGCGAATCACATGAGAATCTCGCTAAACTGGGTGAAAATTTCGGTCTGCTGGCAAGCCAGTGATTTTTCTATGAGTTGTTCTGTCTCGTTATTTGCATGTCTATTGTCTGCTTCTTCGGCCATTTTTTCTAAAGTCGAAGGAAGTGTCTTCTTTTTTTGTTGAGTTTGCGAGCATGTTTGAACATGCATAAGTTGAATAACTTCGATTGAAGTGATGATGTAACTTAATCTCTGGACAAGATCAAGCTTTAATACCAATGGTCCAAGCCATTCCCAGGTGCACACTGGGGACAACAGTCGACTGAATGAGTCGAGCACTATTATGGCGGAAGCTTGGAAAAAGAACAAGGAAAGCAGGAAATACACTATATGGACAGAAAGTATGTGCACAGACAATATGCAAGAATCCGAAGCAATTTATATTATTACTTCTTCTATATGAAAGTTCGTTGATTGTTACAATAATGTACATGTTTATATAGAATGCTGAGATGCTTGGGTGACTACCAATTAAGTTTAGTTACAAGAAGTTATAACGGTTCAAAATTTCAACCATCGTAGACGACGGAGAGTCAATCTGTCGATGTTTGACACGTATCGACAAGGCATGTCAAGATGTATGTCGAGCATGAAACCTGTCGATATTTGTCGAGGTCAGTTGTGTCGAGGTTCAGACTTGTTGAAGTTGATGTTGAACCTAAAGAAGCATTTGAATTAGTCAAAGTTCTAGACTTTGTCAAAGTTCGACAACATGCCAACCGTTGGTTGGATCAGGTTTGGTGTAGTTGGATGATTTGAGGAGTGAGAGAGAGTGGAGGATAGGGGTGCTAATGGTAGGGGAGACAAAGGGATGTGTGTGTGTGTGTGTGAGAGAGAGAGAGAGAGAGATAGAGAGAGAGGGTTGGGGAATATATATGGGGGTGG
>LPNX010715569.1:13276-26800 GCA_001517045.1 Pseudotsuga menziesii | reverse complement strand
CCCCCCCCCCCCTAGGTACATGTATGTTTCACTTTCTTTGAAAAAAACATTTTTTGTCCATCTTGTATATGTCTCGCTTTCTTTGTATTATCTGACATTGACATATGTTACTTTATGCAGACATCTATTGAGCCAATGGTGCTTGAAGAGCACCAAATCTGAGTTTTAGGTGACCCACTTCTCCCCCCCAGGTACATGTATGTTTCACTTTCTTTGAAACATCACTTTTCGTCCATGTAGTATATGTCTCATTTTATTTGTATTTGCTTACATTGACATATGTTACTTTATGCAGGCATGTAGTGAGCTAGTGGTGCTTGAAGAGCACCAAATCCAAGTTTTTAGTGACCCACCTCTCCCCTCCCAGATACATGTATGTTTCATTTTCTTTGAAAACATCATTTTCCGTCCATGTAGTATATATGTCTCATTTTCTTTTTATTATCTAACATTGATATATGTTACTTTAAGCAGGATTCTAGTGAGGCAGCGGTGCTTGAAGAGCACCAAATCGAAGTTGTTGGTGACCCACTTGTGACCCCCAAGCAAGTACATTTATGTCTCACTTTTTTTTAATTGTTCTTTTAATGATTCAACATGTACTTTTTGAATTATTTGAAATTGTCTAATTGTATCTTTATCATTTTGTACGTATGAATGTGATTTTGATTATGTTGTCCAGCAAGCGACCTTCTTCGCTAATGCATGTAGAAATCCTTTTATCCCATTGACAGTTGTTCGACCCACTGCTTACACACCTCTTCACATCCCCCAGGTATATTTATATATTGCTTATCTTGCTTATATTTCTTTTTATACATGCAAGTATCTGTTTCCTTGTTTCCCCCATTGATATGCTAACATTGACATATATATTATTTTATGCAGCTTGATAGTGAGCGAGTGGTTATTGAAGAGAACCCAATCGGGCTCGTCTCTCACCCACCTATCCCCCCCCCCCAAGGTACATGTATGTCTCGCTTTCTTTGAAAAAGGCATTGTCCCTCCATGTAGTATAGTTTTATTTGTACATGCAAGTATGTTTTTTGTGCACCCATTGATTTTTTGACATTGACATATATATATTATGCAGCTTGATAGTAAGCAAGTGGTGCTTGAAGATCACCCAATCGGGGTCGCTGCTAGTGATGCACTACGACCCACCATAACTTACTCACGTACAGTAAGTAAAAATGTTATATTGGTTTGGAATTTGAACAAACGTACATAGAATTTTTATAGGTTGGTAAACTAACTTACAAATTTTGGTTACTCTATAGTCTCCGCTAATGCAACATGTCCCTCTTGTTCAACGGTAGGGATCACCACTGAGCAGTTGGAAAAGAAAGCTAGACTTATCAGAAGACATTGATAGTGGCAGTGAAAGGGGGGATAAATAAAATAAATGTATAGGGGGAATACATACATGTAACTTTTTGTTTGTATACACACAAATGTATAGTTTTTTCCACTATTTTGAATTATGTCCATGTGGCATGCCAATTTTTGTAACATTATTTATATACATATATAATATAAAGCAAGGTTCAATTTTATACATATATGGTTGACTTGATTTTGGAACATGATATGTGTGGTTCACCTATCTGATATTATGATATGTGTGGTTCACCTATGTGATATTATGATATTATAGACCTTATCATGACATATCATACTGACTATTTGAAGATTTCCAATACTTCAAGGAAGAATTTATGACTCATCCAACTAAGATCAAGTAACCATTAAGTCATGGGAGATAATCACTAGACACCATAACCATAACCATACCATACAACTACATAAATTCATCTATCATCAACTTTTTAACATTATGGCTATCCTCAACTTTTTAACATCATAACCATACCATACACTACCTAAATTCCATACACTAACATCATAACATCATAGCCATACCACTAACATCATACATGTGTTTCTACTTCTAAGCCATGCATGCATGTGAACTTCCACTTGTGATCCATGTTCATCCCTATTCATTATGTTTCATGTATTTGCATAGCCTACTGATATGGCCTTTTGGTTTCTACTTAAATGATACTAACCAATATAATGATCTAAACCTAAAGATACTAACATCATACCATACTAACATACCATACCATACTAATATACCATACCATACCTTACAATACTAACATCATACCCTACAATACCCTATGACACTAACATCATACCATACTAACATGCCATACCATACTAATATACCATATCATACCCTACAATACTAACATACCATACCATACTAATATACCATACCATACCCTACAATACTAACATACCATTACATAACATACCACAACATACTAACATCATACCATACTAACATACAATACCATACCCTACAATACTAACATCATACCCTATGATACTAACATCATACCATACCATACATAGAATGCAATTTTTAGTTCATGAAACCCTAGTTGGTTTTCAATTTGTACATGTACATGTGTTTCTACTTCCATCTTATAACTTGTAAAGAGGTCATAACTCATAACTTCTCAACCCTAGTTATAGCATGCAATATTAGTTCATGAAACCATAGTTGGTTTTCAATTTGTAAATGTACATGTGTTTCTAGTCCCATCTCATAACTTGTAAAGAGTTCATAAATCCCTATTCAACATCTCATAACTTCTCAACCCTAGTTATAGCATGCAATTGTAGTTCATGAAACCCTAGTTGGTTTTCAATTTGTACATGTACATGTGTTTCTAGTTCCATCTCATAACTTGTAAAGAGTTCATAAATCCCTATTTCCATCTCATAACTTATCAACCCTAGTTATAGCATGCAATCTGTAGTTCATGAAACCCTAGTTGGTTTTCAATTTGTACATATACATGTGTTTCTACTTCTATCTCATAACTTGTAAAGAGGTCATAAATCCCTAGTTCCATCTCATAACTTCCATTAGAGGAAATTTGGGGTCTAAAATGGGCCTTATAAGAAAACACGCCAACAATAAATTTTGTAAGTTGGAATTCAAGAACCAATAGAATTTCAATCAAATGAGTCAACCATAATGGTTGAATTGACATATTTGTCATAAAAGAAAACTACTTTTTTGTTCGTATTTTTGACATATCTCCCTATGTTTTTACTCAAATTTCAAGTGGGAGAGCTCATTGGATGTGGAATTTAATTCCACATCCAACGAGTACCCACAATGCATACTTTTGATGGACCCTGCTACCCCAAAAATAATAAATACCTGAAAAAATGTGATGATGACATCATCATCACATTTTTCAGGTATTTCTTATTTTTGGGGTAGCGGGGTCCGTCAAATGTATGCAGTGTGGGTACTCGTTGGATGCGGGATTAAATTCTGCATCCAAGGAGCTCTCCCGCTCAGAATTTGAGTAAAAACACAGGGAGATATGTCAAAAATACGAACAAAAAAAGTAGTTTTTTTATTCTTCCTCCAAAATTAATAACTATTATTTTATTATTTTCCTTAGGAGGCCCATTTTAGATCTCAAATTTCCTCTAATGTCAACCCTAGTTACAGCATGCAATTGTAGTTCATGAAACCCTAGTTGGTTTTCAATTTGTACATGTACATGTGTTTCTACTTCCATCTCATAACTTGTAAAGAGGTCACAAAACCCTAGTTCCATCTCATAACTTCTCAACCCTAGTTATAGAACGCAATTTGTAGTTCATGAAACCCTAGTTGGTTTTCAATTTGTACATATACATGTGTTTCTACTTCCATCTCATAACTTGTAAAGAGGTCATAAAACCCTAGTTCCATCTCATAACTACTCAACCATAGTTATAGCATGCAATTGTAGTTCATGAAACCCTAGTTGGTTTTGAATTTGTAAATGTACATGTGCCTCTAGTTCATCTCATAACTTGTAAAGAGTTCATAAATCCCTAGTTCCATCTCATAATTTCTCAACCCTAGTTATAGCATGCAATTGTAGTTCATGAAACCCTAGTTGGTTTTCAATTTGTACATGTACATGTGTTTCTACTTCCATGTCATAACTTGTAAAGAGGTCACAAAACCCTAGTTCCATCTCATAACTTCTCAACCCTAGTTATTGGATGCAATTGTAGTTCATGAAACCCTAGTTGGTTTTCAATTTGTACATGTACATGTGTTTCTAGTTCCATCTCATAATTTGTAAAGAGGTCATCAAACCATAGTTCCATCTCATAACTTCTCAACCCTAGTTATAGCATGCAGTTTATAGTTCATGAAACCCAAGTTGGTTTTCAATTTATACATGTACATGTGTTTCTAGTTCCATCTCATAACTTGTAAAGAGGTCATCAAACCATAGTTTCATCTCATAACTTCTCAACCCTAGTTATAGCATGCAATTTACAGTTCATGAAACCCAAGTTGGTTTTCAATTTGTACATGTACATGTGTTTCTACTTCCATCTCATAACTTGTAAAGAGGTCATAAAACCATAGTTCCATTTCAAAACTTCTCAACCCTAGTTATAGAATGCAATTATAGTTCATGAAACCCTGGTTGGTTTTCAATTTGTACATGTACATGTGTTTCTACTTCCATCTCATAACTTGTAAAGAGGTCACTAAACCCTAGTTCCATCTCATAACTTCTCAACCCTAGTTATAGCATGCAATTGTAGTTCATGAAACCCTAGTTGGTTTTCAATTTGTACATGTACATGTGTTTCTAGTTCCATCTCATAACTTCTCAACCCTAGTTATAGTATGCAATTTGTAGTTCATGAAACCCTAGTTGGTTTTCAATTTGTACATGTACATGTGTTTCTAGATCCATCTCATAACTTGTAAAGAGGTCATAAAACCCTAGTTCCGTCTCATAACTTCTCAACCCTAGTTATAGCATGCAACTGTAGTTCATGAAACCCTAGATGGTTTTCAATTTGTACATGTACATGTGTTTCTACTTCCATCTCATAACTTGTAAATAGGTTGCAAAACCCTAGTTCCATCTCATAATTTATCAACCCTAGTTATAGCATGCAATTGTAGTTCATGAAACCCTAGTTGGTTTTCAATTTGTACATGTACATGTGTTTCTACTTCCATCTCATAACTTATAAATAGGTCACAAAACCCTAGTTCCATCTCATAACTTGTAAATAGGTCATAAAACCAATCTAATGATATAAGCCTAAAGAGTTCATATTTACCTTAGTCCATTTTGCTTGTTATTCATGTACGTGTGTTTCAAATTATAAGTCATGCATGCATGTGAACTTCCACTTGTGATCCATGTTCAAGCCTATTCATTTTGTTTCATGTATGTGCATAGACCAGGTATATGGCCTTTTGGTTTCTACTTAAATAATACTAACCAATCTAATTTGATCTTCAAACATAAAGAGGTCATAAAACCCTAGTTTGTAGTTACATGTCTCAATTTGTGAACCCTAGTTTTATTATGCGGGTTGTTGGCTTATACTTTAGTACGAGAATAATATAGCCTGTGAACCCTACCAACACAAGCATGGTCGAGGATTTTGTAGATTTGAACCACCATTGATAGATTTACATTGAAGGAAACTGAGCAAAACCCTAGTTTACGAAATCAAAGCACAATGAAGCCACTAGGCCTTAAAAACATGAGGGAGAGGGCCACCTAGAGGTAATCACATGCTAGGAGACCAACGAATTTGACGGTTCTTCGATACAACCTCTAGTTTATGAGCTATGTCTAGTTGAAAGTTGCATGAAAATGTCGTTTAGGGACACTTGGTGACTTTCGGTTGAAAAAACAAATGAAGCAGCAAAATTGCATGCCTTTGGCTCCTACAAGTCTGTATGGGCAAGGCCGAAATGGGAACCCTACCAAAACAGCCACAGTTGAGGGTTTTCATGCGTTGACCCACCAATTCTAGAGTTGCAAGAGTTGACCTAGCAATGTAATTAAATGTACATTAATATAAAAAACATCAAAAAAAGTAAATTTCAACAACTTGAGAACATGTTATTTTTCAATTTTTATTTGTTGGTGTCTAAAGACACTGGGTTGTTCTTGGCACCTCCAATGTGCCATAGATGGTGTTTATATCCTAGTCACATGAAAGGCTAAACATTAGTACTCTCATAAGAAAATAAAGAGAACCCAATGAAAATGTGCAAACATGATTTATAGATAACTCACCTAAGGTTGTACGATTGTTTTTATAGTGTCCAGTATCCTCTGAATAATATTATGTCTGTGAATGGTATCCATCAATCACATGTTTATTACATTGGGAATAAACTAAGGCTAAATAATTGAAATTGTGCTTCAGCATGCACTTTAAAGGTTAAATAACACATCTAAAAATCTAGCCACACTTTACAATCCAGTAACACATGCCAATGCACTCACTCAAGTAGGCCATCAGAATCATCTCTACTGCTGATGGTGTCCATCAATCTTTCATGCTCTTTATGAGGTAGAAAATATTGTACATCTAACCTATTTTTGTTCGAAAGTGTGCGCATCTTGATGTTTATACCAAATACTAGGTTGGTGAAGTGGTATACAATAGCTCCTAGTCTATAATCCTAATATACATACCCACCTTCCTTTTCTGTTGTGCTACTAGTATCAAGTACTCCCCTTTTATAACCATCGAGCCAGTTGGGAATTCAATATTTTCATCATCTGTAATAGGTTCGAGAATGGTTTGTTTCCCCTCTAAGCAATGTGCCAACTAATAGTCAGAACCCCATTCATTATTTTTGGGGGAAACCACTACATATATCTGACCTGTGAAAGGAAATAGGTCGAGTTAACAATACATAAATTAAATTTTTAATTTAGGTACTACTAATTTACTTTTTTGTACTTGCTTGTATGAGATCCGATATGTAATCATAGTATGTAGAAATGTGTGTTTGATCATCTTCCAAATGGTATATTTCATTAACCCCCTTGAAATTGGTGTCAAGTGTCACTCGATCCCATGTATCAACTGTATATGTATACTCACAATCATCCCATTCATTTATTCTACAGGAACTGCAAAAGAAATCCTTCAATATTGTCCAAATTTGTAGGGCTGAGTTGTCTGAGCTTCTAATTGAATGAAACTGATGAGTTCCATGCACTGTGTTCACCCGATGTGTTTGGGATCGGTCCACATTGGTCACCTCCCAGAATATTCTCTGCACTAGGTGTGTCCTTGTCATTTGTTCTTCCATGACAGATGCACACCATTTCACTATAGATGCAGCGTCTCGAAGGTGAGCACCTATAAAATTTATCTCTTCCCTTCAAAGGGAAGTTTTTATGCATGCACCAGCACCACCGTGCTCTCCTTTTCCATGACCAGTTTCAAAGTAGTTCCATATATGTGGCACCTTGTATTTTATGTGCAACAAACACAACCATTGAAATACACATGCATTCTTGAATTTTTCAGCACAACCATCTAACCAAATGAAATGACGATAAAATGGTATATCCATATCTATCACATGATCATAGAATAATTTAAAGAAATGATGCACGTAACGGATGTTATGGGTCTGTTCGTCACTTATGTAGAAGTGAATTTCTTTCTGTATCACACGTTTCTCTTCATTGCTATCTGGCCCATGTTGATACGTGATATGGACCATTATGCTCACCTGCTCTAAGTGATAGTATTGACTTTGTATTTCATTTTGTGGTTGTAGGGTGTAATTTTCCGCAAAGTCAACCACTAATATTATTGTTCCGAGAGGGAAAGCGTCTTGGCATATTTTGAATTGCTCATCTTGCCACCGTGCCATATCGACATGTTGAATGTACTGTTGGATCTTTCCATGAAACTCTAAAATAAAATCACATACTTGCACCAAGTGTAAAAAATAAACAGTGTTAGAAAACAACATAAAAATATGTACATGTAGTCACCAACTTAATGGACATAAAGTCACCTGTGAAGTCGCCAATTTAATATTCCTGCTTTCTTTTCCATCATGTAGCTGATATGTCTCGTACTGATAGTTCTACTTCTCAACAATTGCATTCCCGAATGCGTGATCTTCACTCTCATGGATGCAATCAGACCATAATGATAGCCCTCCACAAATTTTGCAAGAACCCTCTACACATTGTTTTAAGTAATATGTATGCCCATCTTGCCTTGGACATATCATGCTATGGATGAAATCTCTGGATGACATTGGCGGTACTGTACTTAAGCATTCTTGGACATGGTTAGGATGCAAAAAACGACGTATATGTGCAAATGTATGATAATATGGATCAAATTCTATGTGGTATCTACAACAACAAGTGTTCCGGATGGTATTGATTCTAACATACCAAGGCTTGCATTTTTCAAAAGATCTTTTCCCGAGCCTTAGCTCTGCATGGAAAACTTTAAACATCTCAAACAATTGAGTTTTTTTCATGTCAATATTTGTTCTTGATTTGTTCTTTTTCTTGAATTGTTCTTCCTTCATGGGACAATTTATGGAGATGTGTTCGATCTTGAGACAAGTAAAGAATTCATAATTTGAGAATTCTTTCTTGGAATTCTTAAACCCTTGATCTTTTCTAGAAGGATGGTCATAACTCTTCCTCTTATTCTTGCCTTTGGTATGGATTGCCAAAGCTTGATCCTCATTTTCACTTATATTATCTTCTGTGTATGCTATTCTTTCTTCTTCTTGAACACATTCTTCCCATAACTGTCAGAACTTAGTTACCTTTCTTCTGAAACACATTCCTCAAATAAAGGATTCCCAATCTCTTGGAAGACCATTCAAGGTGGTCATTACAATTTCTGCCTCTTCAACCATATCACCAATAGCTTCCAACTACTCCTTGATTTGAGATACTCTTTGTGAAGTATGATTGCACGGTTTCTAACCATGGATAATTTTAGGGGTTATATATATCCCATGGGCTATATTAAGAGGGTTAGAAAAATTTAGTGGGCTATTTTCTTATATGGAAAGGGTTTTTGCAGCTAAAATATATTCGCCCAATATTTATTCGAAAAAAATAAATAAAAAATGAATAACCTCCTATATATTAATGAGGAAAATGAAAAAAACTATTTTTCCCTAACAAAATGTCCCTTTAATATGTCTTTTGCCCCCAATTTCTAGGGAAAATATCGTGAAGTCACTCCTTTGCCCCTAATTTTTAGTAATGGAGGCTCCAAAGGGTTATTTCTCCCTCTGTTTTCCTTGTAATTCAGGCATATGATTGTATTCACTTGTATTTTTAGTCAATTTCATGTGATACCTTCTTTGAGTTCTTGATTTCCAGTAGTGGAGTAAAAATCAGGGGCTTTTTTTTTTCTATATAAAGGCTACAGTGATTCATGGTTCACCCACATCAGATTTCATTTGCAGGGTGAAGGTTCTGGTTGATGTGATTCCACTTTTCATTCTCAATTTTCTTGACATTTTAATCTTTGCATAACATCTCCATTGTCGAAATATCAGGCTTTGAAGGGGCATGCATGACATGCAATTTATCATAGAATACAAACTCAAGTCATGTTTTTTATACAATAATTAACGTGGTTTGCTTTTTATCATTATTTTTATTCTTTTTATTCACAGTTACAATAGATTATTATATTTTAAATATACCTTTTATCTTGCTTTTAATCATGGATGTTTTTTTAGTCATGTTGAATTCTAGAGCACTCTCGATTCAATGAAATAATCGCCAAGATTTTATAATATCTTATAATTTATTGAAAGATTCACCAAGATTTTACAATATTCTATAATAAAATGATTATATATACATATTATATTATTGATAAGAAAAGCCTTCAATTTTTCCTATATATTAGGGAGATTCACCCATTTATTATACATATAAATTTCGGGGGTGTTCTTAAAATTATCCATGTTTCTGACTTCTGAGCCTTTACATGTTTGAGGTGATTCCTCAAGGTCATATTTCTATTAATATTTATTCCTTCAAATAAGCCGGATAGAGAATCAAACATTTCCTTTGGTGTCTTCCTTGAAGATACTTGAGGAATCAAGTTATCTTTGATGGAGTTAGCTATGATCCTCTTAGCCTTGATCATATCCTTCTTATAGTTGGCCTTAGCTTCATCTCCTTCTAGTTCTACAACTTCCTCCTGTACAAATCCTTCTAGATCATTTTCTTCTAGGATTAGCATGATCTGATACTTGCATGCTCTGATTTTTCAGCACCCTCAAGCTTCTCATCCAGCTTGGTAATTTTTTTCATCTTTTAATAGAATGAGAACTTCAAATGGAAATAGAAGAAGTAATACTTAATTGACGAATAATTATTTTGGATAACCTTTTTCGGGATGACCTAGGGTTTGATGGAGAAACCATGATTTTCTAGTTGAGATCACTAGTAGAGGTGAGTGATGGAAAATATGCGCCTTCCCAAGGCGAGCTAGATTGTATCTTTCTTTTTCTGAGATTGATGTTGGAGCCTCAAGAAAACTGAAACCCTAGTTCTTTCTAGCAGCAATGTCTAGTACAAAAATGAAACTTCTTGGAATTCAGTTATGCTTTCATAGAAAGATGTTCCCTCCTAGTGCGAGTTGAGTGATTCCTCTTTTCTTGTTGATATGTTGAGGGATTTGTTCGGAATAAAAAACCCTAGTTGTGCAGTGTCTCCTTTCAAGGTGTCTCTAATAACATGTTAATTTTTCTTAATTCCTTAGATGATATTCTAAAACAATTTACAATAGTAGGATCACTAAAAGAAAAACAAGCACAACAACACAAAGAACACAAATATTTTCCTCGGGGAAACCAGAAGGGAGAAAACCATGCAAAAATTCCTCGATATAGAACTCAACCATAATAGTGTGAAACCCAAAGATAACTTCTCCTCTTTCTTTCTAGCCAACTTGTCCTTCTCTCTCTTGAAAAATTGCTTGAGTGAAGTGAGTACAAATGAAGGGGGTGCCTCCCTATTTATATCTGAATCTTGACTTAACCTAAAACCTAGCAGAGCCGACCTGTCTAACTGACAGGGTCGACTTGTCTGGTAAGACACCAAAATAATATTTATTATAATGACACATGGATACTATTGACTTGACTTACATCTGAAGGTTTGCATTGATTCTTCTAATGACTCTTACATGACCAATCACATCAAATACATCTCCTAAAGGAGGAATACAAATAGTACAACTAGAATATCTTCCGAAGTTACAATACTTTAACAATGAAGACGTCCATAAAGAAGCTCCTGTAGATGTAGATGAGATTACTAAATATTTCCAGGAAATGGAGGAAATATCAGAACCACAACAAACATTTCGAAGATCTACACTGGTCAAAACTTTTCAAAAAAGGTATGAAGATTATGCCTTATCTATTGCTTTGATTTCGAACGATGGGGATCCTAGTTGTTATAAAAAAACAATGGAGGCATTTGAGAATGATAAATGGAAATTAACAATGAAAGAAGAAATGGATGCATTGGAAAATAACAAAACATGGTACTTGGTATAACTTCCAAAGGACAGAAAAGTTGTTAGATGCAAATGGGTCTTCAAGCTAAAAATAGGTGATGATGATAGGGTTGCTAAGTACAAAGAAATACTGGTTGCAAAAGGGTATTCAAAAAAGGAAGTATCGATTTCCATGATATTTTCTCACCAGTGGTTAATCTTGTTTCTATTCAGTTAGTGTTAGCACTAGTTGCTTTATTTGATCTTGAGTTAGAGGAGCTAGATGTTAAAACTATTTTTCTACATGTAGATTTGGATGAGGAAATTTACATGGAACAACTAGAAGGGTTTGTTCAAAACTGCAAAGGAAGGTTTGTTTGCAAACTCAAGAAATCATTGCATGGCTTGAAGCAATATCCCGAGCAATGGTACAATACATTTGATTCCTTCATGGTGAGCCATAATCTTACCATAAGTGAGTATGATCATTGTGTTTAATTTAAAAGGTTGGTAAATGGCATATTCATTATTTTGGTTTTTATGTTGATGATATGTTTGTTGCAAGCCAAAGCATGGTTGAAATCAATAGGTTGAACGCTCAATTCACCAAGACATTCTGTATGAAGGATCTTGGAGCAGCAAAATAGATATTGGGCATGGAGAAACATAGAGACAGGAAAAATGGTAAGTTGTGGTTATCACAAGTGAAGTATCCAAAGAAAATACTTGAGAGGTTTGATATGAATCAGGTGAAACTAGTAAATACCCCTTTGACTTCCCATTTTAATCTTTCTTCAGGTTTCTATCTTAGTAATGATGAAGAAAATGAGTTTATATCTTTTGTACCTTATGCAAATGCAATAGGAAGTTTGACGTATTTGATGGTCTATACTAAACCAGATATTTCACATGCAAATGAAGTTGTCAGTTGGTGCACGGGAAATCTAGGAAAATAGCATTGGACAACATCCATCCTAGATCCAAATCCCAGGCTCTATCAAGCGTCGAGAGGAATCAATCTATGGAGGTGAAAATCTCTCCTAATTATATGGTTTATATATAAATAGTTGATTATACCATTAGTTTAATTGATGGTGGTTTGTGAGAAACCATGGGTTGCCTTGGGTGTTGAAAATATATAACACAAAGTCAAATCCTCATTAAAAGCATATTTTAAAGTTGTATCAACCCAAATTTAAATACTCATTGCATCGAGAGAAGGGAGGTACTCTCCATCCCAGTATGGGGGAGAGATCCTGTCATGTTAGTTACATTACGCTAACCGACATAAATGAAAAATATTAAAAAATAAAAAATGAGAAATATAAATTAGTAAATTACATATGGACTTAAATAAAATAAAAAATAAATAAACTAGCATAGATCCATAAATTAGATACATTTGGCTGCTTGATAACTCCAGGTTTAAAATGGATCTATGCTAATTTACTAGATTTGTTCTTTAGAAAATGATCATTTGTATTTTTTAATGTTCTTTTTCAAGTTCATGTGTCTTTTTATTCTCTCTAAAATATATTAACCGTTAATGATTAATGGAAATGCTAAACTCTTTTTTTAAATATATTCATCCTTCTTAGAAGATTCTAGCCTTTTTATTTTATTTCATTTTTAATTAATTTTAAAATAATTTAAATTAACTAACTTTCTTTATAATTCACCATAATAATAATAAAACATTTTTATAATAAAATTTAAATATATTTTGGTGTGTCTTTATAGTATAATTTTGATATATTTGATTATGGCTTATTCATTAGAATAAAGGCATGTCATCCAAATAACATTGATGGGATCAATGTGTGTTTAATCTAACACTACACCAACAAGTCTGTTAAAACAAAAAAAGAATATAGAGAAAAACATGTCACCTAATTTATCAAATAATAAAAACCCAATAATAACACTAAATGAAAAGTAATCAAAAGATCTATGTTAAACCCAGATTTACCAAACACCAAAGGGATCAAAATATTTGAGGTGTAATTTTTTATGAACATTTAAAAATTTAAGATAAAAAAAAACTTACACGTAAAGAAATTGGATCCCTCTCGGTGCTTTCTAGATCCAGGTTTAAGATGGATCTATGTTGGTTAATGTTCCAACATAATTCTAGTT
>LPNX010715569.1:0-12751 GCA_001517045.1 Pseudotsuga menziesii | reverse complement strand
ATATATATTCTCACGACTGCATATAAATATATATTTTCTCAATTAACTGTTATATATATTTATAGTTGCATATAAATATATATTTGATAGGAAAAAAAGTTAATATAAATTTCAATTCTCACAGCATATAAATTTCAATTATAGTTGCGTTTTAACTATTATATATATTTACAACTGCATTTAATATTTGCTCAATTAAGATCATTTCCGAGGTCATGGACACAATCACCAAATTCCATTATGCACAAGACCTGCATAAGTACTCTAAACAATATATAATTTGGTTATTAAAAGCAACTTTCATTTTATTAAACTGGTCAGAGATTGAGTTTCATACCTACGCAGTTTAATCCGACGACATAATTTTTATCCGATGGCAGAAGTTTTGGTAGAATTTTTATCCGATGGCCGAAATGTTTCAGAATCTAGAGTCTATCTCAGATGTAGATTTGATTTTCATTTTAATGTTGATGATATATTTGTTTTCTTTATACAAAGGATGAGAGATTTAGAATGGAAACGACATGGATTTTAATTTTAATTTTGTGTAGGCCGACATGTTGGGTATAAAATTTATTATTATTTTATTAGAGTGTCACGTACAAACATGACAACATCTCCCCCATACTGGGCTGGAGAGCGCCTCTTGGTGCAATGAAGTGAGTGCTTCGGTATCTTAAAGGCATAAGCAATTTTTGCATCACAATTGATGGTTCAAGTGATGTGATCTATGGTTATGTTGATTCAGAATTTGTAGGTGACTTGGACAAAAGAATGTCCACTTCTGGATATGTATTTACTATTCTAGGTGGAGCTATTAGTTGGATGTCAAAGCTTCAAAACATTGTTGCTCTATCCACTACAGAGGTATAGTATATACGTGCTTCACATGCTTGCAAAGAGGCAATCTAGTTGAAAGGTTTCAAAATAATCTAAAGTTTTTTTGTGATAGTCAAAGTGCTATACATTTGGTTAAATATCCATCTTATCAAAGTAAGACAAAGCATATTCTTGTAAAATATTATTTATTAAGGGGTGTGTGCAAGAAGTTGAGGGACCTTTTAGATGCAATCCTAGTTTTCAAAAACAAGATCATGTTACCAAAAAATACATCAAGGTTCTCCTACATAGCCCTTGGTATGGTTCAACCCGAGCCTGACATGTCATGGGACATGTAGGATAGGAACACATATCGCATATGCATTATATAACTACAAAACGTGCTCACGATATGTAGTTATAAAACGCGTACACGATTTGCAAATCAAAAAAAAAATTAAATACACAGGCCCAAAACCTGCGGCCCATTTAACAATCAAGAATGCGAATTCGAAGGGCAATTGGAGCGTTTTGGAGCGAGTTAACTGCTTGGGATTGTTGCAGGAGCTGATTTAGGTTGAGGGGAGGAGATTTCACTCGTGAATTGTCATCCAAAAAGGTAATTAAATCACCCAAAGCATTCTTTTTTTTGTCAATTTTTAACCTATAATTGTGTTTTTTAATAGAATAATCAATCCAACAATTCCCAAGCTAATGTTTGATGGATTCAAACTAAAATAGGCTATAAGAATCAAAAACATCATGTCTAATAGATATCCAATGTTCCAAAAGGCTAGAAATATATAAAACAAACACAAGTATAATCCCAACTTGCATAGAATTTGATGGACAATGCAAAGTTTGAATTGGGATACTAGTGAGAGTGCCCACCTGTAACATGCATAGTCAAACCTTCAAATGCAATGATTGTGCTAGAATTAACACAAATTGCAATAAAATTTAGCAATTATTTTCATAGCTAGGTGAATGCCAACATTTTAAGATACATAATGAATGAGAGATCCAAATGTAACAACCAATATAATCATCAAAATGGAAGAAGTTTAAATAGCAAAATAGCACTCCTAAATTCAAAGAAGTTTAAACCCAAGTGTGCATGGAAAAGTCACCAATGAGGGTGAAGAAGTGTCGTAACTTCTAGAAAGAAGTTGAACGAAACTCATTATTTAATTGTTAAATGTTTAATTTTAAGTTTTAAATGTATGTAAGTGAATGCCATTAAATTGCTTGTAACTTGAGTTTTCCTTAATTTACATTTTCAATTTTGAAGATATGTCATTATATACCATGTATACGTTTCTAATTATTTTCTTATTGATTTTTTTATTGCAGTTGCGGCTATGGACACCAATGCTGAAATATTGATTGAGCTTGCCCAGTTGAGAGGTCTTAGTACTGCTTTTAGTGGTGGTGATAGGATTCGACGTTCACTTGCATCCACTTTGGATGCAATTGTTGAGACCATTACATTGTCAAACAACATACTATATGATATTACTTCATATAGAGAAAGAAAAATACGTGAGTACGCTGATGGGCTTAGCTACAGTGCAATAAAAAAGTTGAAAATCACCAAAGAGCATATATTTTCATTGTTTAGGGACCCTCGCACGAGGGAAATCCCAAATGCAAATAGGCCACATATATCTATCGAGTGGTGCACATATCAACCATTTGTTGATAACTGGATGGATAGATGGTATATGGTTTTTGATATGCCACCACACAACAATAGGGAAATCCCCTTGTACTTACTTCAGAAGATGTATGCAGAGTTCGTGTTGGGTAAACACGTAAACTATTTTGATATATTGGTGTTTCAGGGGATCGGTGGGGGTATGCCCCAAAACCGACCCAATTCCAGGCTTCGAGACGTTGATTGCCCTATCCCTGCACCTCGCAGGCAGTTGCCTAGGCCAGATGTCCCACCTATACATCATGTTATTCCACAGACACGTGATGCATTTTTGAGTTTGGCACGGGCCGTTGTTCTCCATAGAACTATGGTTCAACATATGGGTGAGGAAGAGACATTTCTCCCTGGTGTGGTACATACACTAGGTCGTCATGGTGGAGGACCATATTCTAGTGCAGTACCACCCACTAATGCAGTACCCCCATCTACTGCAGGACCATCTACTAGTGCAGCACCATCAGCACATTCCCAGCCTACTTTTGAGCCTCACGAGTGCACATCGTGTGGTCGTCCATGCTATGGTATTTCATCAGATGTTGTCTTCAGTGGGTTTTTGAGTGATGTATGTATATGTTTAAATATTGTAATAAATTCTTCATTTATTTTCCTCTTTGTACACATATGTATAGTTTGAGCTAATATATTAATTTTGTGAACTTGCAGTTGATGCTTTATGCCGGCAGCGACGCCCCAGAGTATCATGTTCCACACTCTACACAAGGGCATGACATTCCATCCACTAATCCCTTGGTTGGTGGAGAGATTCCCATAGCACCCATTGCCATATCTCACACCGAGGTAAACATTTTAAAATTTTAGTTTTTTAATACTTGTTAAATTGTTAATTTCCACATACTGTACATGCTAGTTCACTAATGTTATCTATGGTCTAATATTTACAATTATTAAAATTGCAGATGCCGTATCCTTCACGGGGGAAAGCAGTGATGGAGGTAGGATCCATGGTCATATCGACCGAGGAAATATCTGGGCAGATGCCAGATCCTACATGAGGGAAATCAGTGATGGAGGTAAACATTTTAAACATTTAGAAAATGTCATTTTTTAAATACATGTATGTTCGTTGAATCATGCATGTCTAGCTACATGAACTCTTGTTGACTATAGGCACCAACCGAAACACCTAGACCATTTCCTGGAGTTGTATCTCCTCATAAGCCATATGTGAACAAGGGTCAGGTGTATATGAGATGGCCTACTCCTAGAAAGAGTGAAGTTGTCCACGACCATGGAGATACTGATACCATGGTAATTTGTATATCCTTCGATGATATTTCTTGGTTAACTTGAAATCCAATGCATAAAATATTTTGTTAATGTTTGATTTGCATGTTTACAGCATCAGGAGCCAGATTTTACTATTGAAAACCTTGCAGGGATGGTTGATGCAGTGCTGCATCTACAATGGAAACAAGTCACACAGAGGTACAACTATTTGAACATGATATAGACATAGTGTTTTATTGTTGTCTATTGTTTATTCAAGCACATTTCTAACTATTTCAATATTTGGTGATTGTAGCCACCACCACCACCACCAGGTCCTACCCCCTCTCGTTCGACCATGGATGCGACCATCCTTCATGTTCAACCAACAGCTCCATCTACTACACAAGAAACACAATCCCCTTTGTCACAGTCTCTCACTGAGGTGAGATGTCCATTAATGAACAATTGTTTCATGCAATGTCCATTAACATTTTCATAATTTTTGAGTTAATTTAGATATGGTATTTTATTGAGCTAATGTATTAGTACATAGTTAATCGAATTTAACAATTGATATTTAATTTGCAGGATCCATAGATGCACACTGGTCCTATAGTTGTGCCTACAGGATCACCCTCAAGAAAGAACAAGAGGAATCTTGAGTTTTGATGTGTCTTATGGGATATGTACATATCGATACATGTGTACATGTGGCTTGGACAGTTTTGGATACATGTACTTTTGGAGACATGTACATTGACATTTCACTTACATGTACATGTGGCTTGGATAGTTTTGGATACATGTACATGTGGCTTGGATAGTCTTGGATAGTTGTGCAGAGACATGTACTTTTGGTTACTTTTGGATATATATGTACTTTTCGATACTTTTGGATATATATGTGCTTTTGGAGACATGTACACAATTGACATTTTAGTTATAAATGAATGATACATTTCACTTTGAATTTGTTCTTTGGTTTCCACATGTTCTTGTGTCAATCTATTGTATTGATTTGTGAGGATTATCTATTACTTATGAATGCACTATGTCAAAAGAAAAAACTATTATATTTAAATGTTTCAATGATCTTAATACATGCACACTAAAGTCAAAGTTCTTGCCGTGTAATTTAATAAATATAAGTGCAATACAATGTATTTCAAGGTTTCAATGAACTCACTACTTGCACACCAATTGGATATATCTAATTAAAAATTGTGAGTTTGGATTCATTAAATTACAAGTTAAGTCAATGCTCAAGTGTAATTTAATAAAACTAAGTGCAATACATGCTTTACATTTCATCAACAACCAACAACACTATTCAACAAACCTCATGCACCCAATGACTAATCACTCAACATTAAAGGAACTACAATAGAATCCAAAGACTGAGAACCAACTTTGTGAATCAACATGATTTGAAGCATAAGTCCATCGGATTTGAAAAAGTTCAGTTCGACATTAGATTGATTCTGAATTGAGTTGTGACAGTAAGATAAGATTAGGTTTAGGATTAGGGTTTCCTTGGTAGGGTTATGGTAACGGGACATGCATGTTAAACAATAAACCCTAGTTAGGGATAGGGTTTTCCAAGTTTGGCCTTCGTTGGCATGAAATGCATTGTCCAGCTTTGGCTCTCATTGGTGTGACTGCATTGTCCCTACTGAGCGAAACCCTAGCTTTAGAAACCATTGTAGATAGAGGTCACCGAGAAATGGACAGGAGGGAGAGGCCCCCCTAGCTAAAATCCCACGTCACGAATCCAACGGAATCGACGGTTCGTCGATCGAAGGCCCGAGCATCGATCTATGGCGAGTTGCAGGTCACCTCCAAATACCGTTCAGGGACACCTGGTGGACTTGGGCCTGGTGCGCAAAAAACCTCACGGAGCGGCAATTTTGAATTCTGTCAACTCCTGCTAGTGTGTTTGGGCATGGGAAATATGGCAATGCGAACCGCATCCCCACTATCCGTGGCTTTCCAGCTTTGGCCCTCATTGGCGTGACTGCATTGTCCCCTACTGAGCGAAACCCTAGCTTCAGAAACCACCATAGACGGAGTTCATCAGGCAATGGAGAGGAGGGAGAGGCCCCCCCCTAGCTAAAATCCCTCATCACGAATCCAACGGAATCGACGGTTCGTCGATCGAAGGACCGAGCATCGATCTATGGCGAGTTGCAGGTCACCTCAAGATACCGTTCAGGGACACCTGGTGGACTTGGGCCCGGTGCGCAAAAAACCTCACAGAGCGGAAATTTTGAATTCTTTCAACTCCTACTAGTGTGTTTGTGCATGGGAAATATGGCAATGCCAACTGCATCCCCACCATCCATGTCTTTCCATCTTTGGCCCTCGTTGGCGTGACTACATTGTCCCCTACTGAGCGAAACCCTAGCTTCAGAAACCACCGTAGATGGAGGTCATCGAGAAATGGAGAGGAGGGAGAGCCCCCCCCCTAGCTAAAATCCCTCGTCACGAATCCAACGGAATCGACGGTTCGTCGATCGGAGGCCCGAGCATCGATCTCTGGCGAGTTGCAGGTCACCTCCAGATACCGTTCAGGGACACCTGGTGGACTTGGGCCCGGTGCGCAAAAAACCTCACGGAGTGGCAATTTTGAATTCTGTCAACTCCTACTAGTGTGTTTGGGCATGGGAAATATGGCAATTCCAACCGCATCCCCACCATCTGTGGCTTTCCAACTTTGGCCCTCATTGGCGTGATTGCATTGTCCCCTACTGAGCGAAACCCTAGCTTCAGAAACCACCATAGACGGAGGTCATCGGGCAATGGATAGGAGGTAGAGGCCCCCCCCAGCTAAAATCCCATGTCATGAATCCAACAGAATTGATGGTTCGTTGATCAAAGGCTCGAGCATCGATCTATGGCGAGTTACAGGTCACCTCCGGATACCATTCAGGGACACCTGGTGGACTTGGGCTCGGTGTGCAAAAAAACTCACGAAGCGGCAATTTTGAATTATGTCAACTCCTGGTAGTTTGTTTGGGCATGGGAAATATGGCAATGCCAACCACATCCCCACCATCCGTGGCTTTCCAGCTTTGGCCCTCGTTGGCGTGACTGCATTGTCCCCTACTGAGCGAAACCCTAGCTTCAGAAACCACTGTAGACAGAGGTCATCGGGTAATGGATAGGAGGGAGAGGCCCCCCTAGCTAAAATACCACGTCACGAATCCAACAGAATCGATGGTTCGTCGATCGAAGGCCCGAGCATCGATCTATGGCGAGTTGCAGGTCACCTCCAGATACCGTTCAGGGCACCTGGTGGACTTGGGCCCGGTGCACAAAAAACCTCACGGAGCGGCAATTTTGAATTCTGTCAACTCCTGCTAGTGTGTTTGGGCATGGGAAATATGGCAATGCTAACCGCATCCCCACCATCTGTGGCTTTCCAGCTTTGGCCCTCATTGGCGTGACTGCATTGTCCCCTACTGAGCGAAACCCTAGCTTCAGAAACCACCGTAGACGGAGGTCGTCGGGCAATGGATAGGAGGGAGAGCCCCCCCCCTCGCTAAAATATCACGTCATGAATCCAACGAAATTGATGGTTCATCGATCGGAGGCCCGAGCATCGATCTATGGCGAGTTGCAGGTCACCTCCAGATACCGTTCGGGGACACCTGGTGGACTTGGGCCTGATGCGCAAAAAACCTCACGGAGCAGCAATTTTGAATTCGGTCAACTCCTGCTAGTGTGTTTGGGCATGGTAAATATGGCAATGCCAACCGCATCCCCACCATCCATGGATTTCCAACTTTGGCCCTCGTTGGCGTGATTGCATTGTCCCCTAATGAGAGAAACCCTAGCAAGTCTGGCTGATAAACATGCCTAAGTAAAAATATGGTGCATTACAGTCCATGCATGCCAAGTGGCATATCGGAAAAAATATACACATGTACTAGTGTTAACATGTTGCATCAACAGTATAATTTAAATTTTGAGTTAAAAACATTGGTTTTGCTTTAATATAGCTTTTGTTTATAGATATAAACCTACACCATGCATATTATAGAACTTATTAGGTTAAGGGTAACACTCTCGAGATTTTTCTTTAGGGTACTGGGAAAAGGAAAAATATTGCTTCCACCCACATATACTTTGTGTTTACTTACACATGTTGCATGCTTTTCCCTACAAAATGCCATTGTCTAAAGGGAATTATCACATAATAGATATTATATTGTTGAAGGAATGAAAGAACCCTATTACTCATAATTATGAATGATGATGATGTTCATGATGTTGACGGTGATGATGATGAGGATGTTGTTGTTGATGATGATGATGATGATTTTCATGATGTTGATGGTGATGATGATGAGGATGATGATGAGGATGATGATGATGATGTTCATGATGTTGTTGGAGATGATGATGATGAGGATGATGGTCTAAAGGGAATTATCACAGGTGATGATGATGATGAGGATGAAGATGATGAAGATGATGTTGATGTTGATGGTGATGATGATGAGGATGATGATGAGGATGATGATGATGATGTTCATGATGTTGTTGGAGATGATGATGATGAGGATGATGATGATGATGATGATGATGAAGGTGATGAAGATGATGTTGATGGTGATGGTGATGATGTTGATGATGATGAGGATGAGGATGAGGATGAGGATGATGATGATGATGTTCATGATGTTGTTGGAGATGATGATGATTAGGATGATGATGAGGATGATGATGAGGATGATGATGAAGGTGATGATGAGGATGAGGATGAGGATGATGATGATGATGTTCATGATGTTGATGGTGATGACGATGATGAGGATGATGATGATGAATGATGATGATGTTCATGATGTTGATGGTGAGGATGATGATGAGGATGAATGATGATGATGTTCATGATGTTGATGCTGAGGATGATGATGAGGATGATGATGATGATGTTCATGATGTTGATGGTGATGATGTTGATGGTGATGATGTTGATGGTGATGATGAGGATGATGATGAGGATGATGATGAAGGTGATGATGATGAGGAGGAGGAGGAGGAGGAGGAGGAGGAGGAGGAGGAGGAGGAGGAGGAGGAGGAGGAGGAGGAGGAGGAGGAGGAGGAGGAGGAGGAGGAGGAGGAGGAGGAGGAGGAGGAGGAGGAGGAGGAGGAGGAGGAGGAGGAGGAGGAGGAGGAGGAGGAGGAGGAGGAGGATGATGATGAATGATGATGATGTTCATGATGTTGATGGTGAGGATGATGATGATGATGATGATGATGATGTTCATGATGTTGATGGTGATGATGATGATCATGTTAATGATGTTGATGATGATGATGATGATGAAGGTGATGATGATGAGGAGGAGGAGGAGGAGGAGGAGGATGATGTTCATTATGTTGATGGTGATGATGATTATGAGGATGATGATGAGGAATGATGATGATGTTCATGATGTTGACGGTGATGATGATGAGGATGTTGATGATGATGATGATGTTCATGATGTTGATGGTGATGATGATGAGGATTATGATGATGATGTTCATGATGTTGATGGTGATAATGGTGATGATGATGATGAGGATGATGATGATGTTCATGATGTTGATGATGAGGATGATAATGAGGATGATGATGATGATGTTGATGATGTTGATGGTGATGATGACGAGGATGATGATGATGATGTTCACGATGTTGATGGTGATGATGAATGATGATGATGATGATGAAGGTGATGATGATGATGAGGATGATGATGATGATGTTCATGATGTTGATGGTGATGATGATGATGAGGATGATGAGGATGTTCATGATGTTGATGATGAGGATGATGATGAGGATGATGATGATGATGTTGATGATGTTGATGGTGATGATGATGAGGATGATGTTGATGATGTTGATGGTGATGATGATGAGGATGATGATGATGATGTTCACAATGGTGATGGTGATGATGAATGATGATGATCATGATGAATGATGATGATCATGATGATCATGATGAAGGTGATGATGATGATGAGGATGATGATGATGATGTTCATGGAGTCCAAAGTTGTAAGATTATCCTCAATTCATACATTTCATGTTTTAATTTATTTCCGTTAGATAATAAATTATCTATTCTTTCCTCTTAAAATAATGTTTGAATAAATTCCAATTAATTATTTGTTTCCATTATTTGTTACTTAGTATACATGCTAAGGGGTATATTTGATTGCTTTAGTTTATTGTTCAGTCACATTTTTCAACTCTCATATCTATAGTCAATCAAAATAGATTTTTGGTACATAAACACATGAAATTACCATTCATAGATTGACAATTCCAATAGGTATTTGATACTCAAACATGATCCCTAATTGTTCTTTGGGTCTCTTCATCTTTTGTTACTCTCTAGGATGTGATAGACCTCCATTTTGACCATAACACCTAGTTAAAGGGTCTGGGTGAATGAAAGTTAATGATGGTCTCTCAGGACATGTCAATGGAAATACAAACATGGAAAACCAACAATCTATTGTCTTGGAGGGATGATTCAAGGTATTTACACAATAAATTTGAATATGTTGAAAGAAGATTAAATGTAGAAAATTGAATAAGCCGTTTCAAAATATATAATTCCTATCTATGGATATTTTGTATGACCACATGAAATTCAATTTTTTTAAGCAATATGTTGTTTTTTTGGGAAATTATATTGCATTGTTTTCTCATCGATGCAAGTGACTTAAATGATGGGATTTCTTTACAAAATTTTGAACAATTACAAAGAAGGGCTTGTCTTTGTATACATCGATTGTTTCAAATTTTTTAATATATATATATATATATCCCTCAAAACATAAGGTCATGTATTAGTGTAGGTAGGGTTTGATGGTATTAACATAATTATTTCTTTTTTAAATAATATATTATAATAATACTGAAAAGGGATTAAATAATCATGCATGGACTGTAACGCACCATATTTTTACTTAGGCATGCGAAATTTGGCATGTTCATTAACTTGACATACAAGAAAACTTTTGGCATATTTATAAACAACATTATGGAAAATTTTGCATATCAAGAACACAAAATTGACATATTCATAAGAAACATACATGGGGAAATTTAAATTATGATACATACCTCATCATGCTAGATCCCACCTATTATCATACAACCAAGCCCTCCGGATCATCTCTTATAATGATGGTCTCCATTAGTCTCTCGTGCTCTATATCCGGTAAGAAGTAGCGTACCTTCGATGAATTTCGGCTAGGAATTGTTCGTACCTGGAGGTTTGCACCAATGATTAAGTTGGTAAAGTGATACACGCTTGCACCTGGTTTGTAATCCCTGTAAACATATCCACTCTTCTTTCTTGCATTGTTGTCATGTGTAAGGTATTCACCTTTAACAACCATAGAATCAGTGGGGAAGTGGTTGTTTTCATCATCAGTCATGGACATAATGAGGGTTTGCTTTCCCTCTATCCAGCGTGCCAACCAGTAATCACCACCCCATTCACTATCTTTTGAGGCAACCACTGCGTATATGTGTCCTGCATAGTATGATTGTAGGTATATGATCAAATATTTTTCGTGTGATACAAGGCCATTAATGTGAGTTTCAAGACTACGTAAATTTAACAAAAAAATGTTAAGGAAATGCATCATACCAGGTTGTACAAGGTCTGATACATGATCAAAATCTATAGAAATAGACGATTGGTCTTCTTCCAATGAAGTTAACTCAACAATTGCATGTTGATCAAGTGGAAGTGATATGCGGTCCCATCCATCAACCCAATCCAATGATTCACACACATCCCAGTCACCATCACAGCAAGGCGAGCAAAAACAAGCGAGTTTTCTGGTCCAAATTTCAAATACTGGGTTATCAGAACTTCGAACCGAATGAAAGCCACGAGTGCTAGGAATAGTCTTGCATCCCCATGCATGTGAATGATCCATGTCTACCACCTCCCAAAAAAATCTCTCCACATGTCTCTTTCTTATGGATTCTGCTCGCATAGCTGATTCCTCTCCCATTACTGACGTGCACCACCTAACTATAGATTGAGCATTTCGAATAGCAGATATTGTAGATAATTTCAATTCCTCTCTTCGTAGGCTTGTTTTTACACATGCTCCGACTCCATCATGCTCTCCTCTACCATGCCCAGTCTCAAAATAGTTCCACATATGTGGAACTTTGTAGTTTTTATGCAATGAACACAACCATTGAAATATGCGTGCATTTTTTAACTGACCAGCACATCCATCGGACCAAATCAAATGTTGATCCATCTGTATGTTCCTACCCTTCAAATGATCATAGAACATTATGAAGCAATGACGTACATAGTGGAATTCATGGCACCTATCATCACTTATGTAGAAGTGATATTCCTTTAGAATTTCTCTTTGCTCTTCACTACTGTTTGGGCCATGCCTATATGTGATATGCACCATCAAGGAAACCTGCTCAGAGTGATAATACTAACTTTGGATCTCATTTTGAGGTTGCAGAGTGTAGTTCTCGGAAAAATCAACAACTGAAAGTATAGTACCACGAGGAAATGTATCTCTGCATATTCTAAACTTCTCATCCTGCCATCGTGCCAAGTGGACATGCTAAACATATTGACGTGTCTTTTCAATAGATTCCTTGACGAAGACACTAACTTGTACCTGTTGACACAAAATTATCTCAATATCAGGTTTTTTTGTAAGTAAGGAATGAAATGCAACTGTTCTAAACATAATTTTATAGATAAATGCATGTACCTGAGATGTCACCAATTGTATTTTTTTGCTTTCTTTCCCTGGGACTATTTCATAGCTGATATATTTGAAACTTTTCATGTCTGTAACCATATTCCCAAAATCATTGTCTCCAGTCTCGTGCATACATTGGCTCAATAATGTCATTCCAGCACAGTTGGAGCAAGTTCCATCCAAACAGGATTTTGCATAGTAAGTTTTCCCCTCAGG